>CAUYPK010013407.1:0-39024 GCA_963574355.1 Loris lydekkerianus | reverse complement strand
AGGGCCCAACAATTCCCTCTTTTGTTTTTTGTATGGCGGAAAAACATAGCCCCTATCTTAGGTTGCCTGCTCTTGCAGTTTCAGTCTTACCCGTCATGGGGATACAAACATCAATGGTTTGGTCCCTGTCTTAGGTTGACTGAACGCAGAGTGATCTTACCTGTCTTTGGGTGCTATGAATGTAATCCACCGTGCAGCCTCTCCATATCCTGTCTTAGGTTGTCCCCGCTTTGGGAATCTTACCCGTCATTGGTGCTATGGAGGGCCGTGAAGAATAATAGTTAGATTCTTGGTTAAGGAGCCGGTGATATTGGACCTCGACCTGATTTAACTGCCTCTAACCTTTTTTGGGGGATACAGGGCCCAAAGGTGAAGGGTAAATAAGGGTAGCAGGGGAAGAAGGTAGGGTGAAAAACCAAACAGTTGGATTTAAGAGAATAAAATGTTTGCTTACCATTTGAATCAAACGCATGAACTGTTCCATTTATGAACTTCTGCCTTAGCGACCTCTCTGAGGCTTCTATTTGTTTTAAACAGGTAGAAGCCCATATAGGCTGAGAAGGAAGAAAAGACAGCAACAGAAATTACCTCACTAGCAGTAAGGCTAGTGACCCTAGAAAGCATTCCGAGGAGGCCTGACTACAGTTCTCAGAGCAGAATTCCCAAGGGTTCAGGTCATGATTCCTACAAAGGCTTCTGTTACTTCCCCCAAGCTTGACCTTTTGGCCCCACTAAGTACAGAGGCTCTCTGGAAAGAGGATTGTGAGTCAGGGTGAGGAGAGAGAGAGGCTCTGAGCAGCTAAGAGATGTGAGAGAGAAAGAACAGCATGAGAGAGGATTTGAAGTCATGCTGAGCCATAGGCCATGAATCTCCCTCAATTTCTTTAAAATACACAAATGAAAAATGGGATTTCTTTTGTTCCTGAATTGTGTTTTCTGAATGCATCTAAATATCATGTGAACCATATGGGATTTCAGAGCTTATTCAAATTACGTAAAAATATACTTTCTTTTGGTAAAGGAGGTTGAGAGAGGGAATGGAAGGTTGTTTTATTTCAGAAATCCTTCAGAGATGTCATCAACCCACACAGACTCCGTGAAAACACTGCAGAAGATGCTGAGTTTGGCAGAGATCACTTTGTCCTTTTTCAACACTGCCCCCAGATAGGTCCAAGCTAACATGAGGAACTCATCTTCCATCTTCCATCAATATGTTCTTTCAAATCAAATAAAATCTATTGGCTGCACAAAAAGGGCTTAGGATCCCCCTCCTCTGGAGGGTCCTCCTCAGAGGAATTTTCAGCATGTTTCAAAGGGGTTGGTGCAGGGGTCCATTTATGTTGCCTAGACCAGTGCTGCTAACTATGGGATTCCATCTTTTTATCATGTTTTCCTGTGAGATTGCTGCTAAGTTCCCTTGGAAGTTCCTTTTGCTTTTCTTATATTACATAAACATTGACAATCCCATTTCTTTTAAAAATAGTTTTTATTTAATGTGAACTGACTCTAGTTGCCATCTGCCCATGGGCTTCACTAATCCACATGGTGATTGCTGTGTTGCTTAAACATAGCCTTTAGTCCAGGGGCTCCAAATTCAAGTGTGTATCAGTATCACTGAGGGATGGCATGCTCATTTAAAAGTAAGGAATGTAGATCTTCTCCTAGGAATTCTGATTTAGGAGCTCTGGAGGGGTCCAGGAATTTGCATTTTGACACAGACTGCCAATGATTCTGACGCTGTTGGTTCCTAACTGCACTTTGAGAGATGCTAATAAAAGAACTTTCCATACAGTCCATCTGGAGGTGCCATGTCAATCACTGACCTCCACCAGGCCTGTAACCTGTGCTTTCTGGAATAAGTGGACATTCACAAGGAGTAAGTAAGGGGCAGGGGAGCTCACTGCCATGTCTGGATGAACAGCAGAGTACCAGGAATGTGTATCCTGTGGGTACAGCTCAGCATCAATCCAGAAACCTTCTGGCTAATAAGGTATACACTTCACAGCAAAGAATCCACAGTTGAAAGATTAAAATCAGGTTTCCTTTCAGCTTCCTGCAAGCTTTTTGGTCACTACAATATGAAAAATAATTGCTTGCTGGGTGGAAATACACAGCAATTGTGTTCGTAAGCTAAGGGCTGAATGTGTGTATGGAAGATTAGGTACCCTATGTGGCTCCAGAGAAGAATGAGGAGCAGTAAGTGGAAGCTATAGTTAGCAATTAAAGCTCTTGAAAACAAAGTGGGGGGCTCCCTTGTGCGGCAGTGAGAACTGTACCATTTGAGAGCCATAACGATAAGGCTATGTTAGTTAATCAACCAACTTAAGTATCCTACATCTATTAACATAATATGAGGTAGTAGAAAGAGTCCTAGGTTTGGGATCAAGCCTGGACTCAAAGTCCTGAATCCCTCACTTACTGTGTGGCCTTGGGAGGGTAATTCGACCTTTTAAGGTTGATGTGGTAATCAAACCGATGGCACGCGTCAAGTGTCTGGCACTGAGCAGGTGCTCACATGAGTTTGCTCCCTGCTCCTTTCTTCTTTGTCTGGCATTGCTCTTGGCCAGGAAAATAAGGATGAGTAATACCCTATGTGTCCCCTCCAAAAGGCCCCCAAGTAATAGTGGGAGACAATCAGCAACATAAATATGGCACAAAATTGTACTTGCCGTAATGCTGTGAGATGTGTGAAGGCTGATGGAGGCCCAGAGTGGGGCGGGACTTCTGACTCTCCAGGAGCTGAACGCTTCCTATCAGCACAGGCTCTTGACGCTGTCATTTGAATGTTGCTGGACACAGGGAGTGCCTTTCCAATTTGGAATAAATATCCATCGCTGGGAAGTAATAGAAGGGGCAAAGAGAAATTATGCTCTTAACCAAAGGTCAAATTCTCCTTAGTTCTTTGAATTCATAAAACTAGCAAATGTTTTTTGAGCACCTACTGATCCCAGGTAGCAGCTCAGGATGTGGAACTATGAGGCACAATTGCTGCTCACAGGAGGCCCACAGTGCATGATGCAGCTGCTCACAGGAGGCCCACAGTGCACGATGCAGCTGCTCACACGAGGCCCACAGTGCACGATGCAGCTGCTCACACGAGGCCCACGGTGCACGATGGAGCTTCTCACGGGAGGCCCACGGTGCACGATGGAGCTGCTCACGGGAGGCCCACGGTGCACGATGCAGCTGCTCACGGGAGGCCCACGGTGCACGATGCAGCTGCTCACGGGAGGCCCACGGTGCACGATGGAGCTGCTCACAGGAGGCCCACGGTCCACGATGCAGCTGCTCACGGGAGGCGCACTGTGCTCGATGCAGCTGCTCACAGGAGGCCCACGGTGCATGATGCAGCTGCTCATAGGAGGCCCACGGTCCATGATGCAGCTGCTCACAGGAGGCCCACCGTCCATGATGCAGCTGCTGCTCACAGGAGGCCCACAATTCACAATGCAGAGATGGCTTCACGGGCATGGTTCACCATAACCCAGTATCTACGTCAACCGACAACGCCACCTCATCTTTTCACATTATTGTTATGTTTATCTTTGACCCATAAAACTTACTTGGGCCAACGTGACATCCCCTTATCTAATGATTCTGAACTTACAACAGGCATTTTTTCTTGTGTTAGTTAAAAAACTTCTTTCTCACAACTTTACAATAGTATTATTCAAATTCTTTTGATAACACATTTTTATTGTCAAATAATTTTTGAACTTGCATATATGTAAATTATATACATGGCTATTATTAATTTGTGAAAACACAATATACACTACATGCAAGGTTATCATTAACAACAATGTTTACAAATCCATATATTAAACCATCTTGATAATTTCAATTCTGGGGGATCCAATTCATTACCAGACGTGATGAGATAGGCACTTTTTTCTCCTTGTATTGTTTCATAAGGGGTTATATTAGGAATAAATGACATTTTTTAGAAAACTGAACACAAATACCACTTTTCATAAGGAGTTGTATGGAGGGAGAGGAGTGAAGGAAGAGAGATTTCCTTGACTCAGTTTTGGGGTCTAGTTTCATGAGAAAAGACAAGCTTTGTACAGTAATGATTAACATAACAGCAAAACATTCTTTTGTGAAAAAATACCCTTGTCATTTAATTTTATTCATGAAAACAAAAAATCATCATTTTAGTGAAAGAGAAAAGTAGTTCTATTTATTCTTTTGAACTCCTTTGTCCCTTCGAGACTGCATCTAAAACAACTATTCTTAATCGTTTTTAATACCATAAACCCTCAGCTGTTTGATTGAAAACTATAAACACTTTCTCTAAAAGTATTTACATGTAAAATAATATACATAGAATTCCAAAGGAAACTATGCTATTAAAAATTAAAAAAGCAAATGTATGAAATATTAATGTATGTGTTTATGAACACGTTAAATAATAAGATTTGATGGCAGATCAATCAGAATTTCAAAATTATGGCAAGTGTTAATAATACTTGGTGATATTCTGTAAAAAAAGAAAAAAAGGATGTAATTTGTTTATTTCTTTTTTTGTCTTATTTTTTTAGAGGCAGGGTTTGACTATACTGATCGGGCAGGTCTCAAACTCCTAGCTTGGAACAATCCTCCCACCTCAGGCTTTTCAGCAGCTGGGACTCCAAGCATGTGCCCCTGTGTCTGGCTTAAAAATCTGAAATTTCTGCCATGGACGGTATCACTGATGACACTACTGTACTTAATATACTCCTAATGGAAGAAAATTCTAAATAGCAAATAGCAATTTATGGAAATAAATTAGCAAGAGTTTCCCCCATCTAACCTCAAGTACTTGTGAATCCTACCCAAGCCAGAGATTCCTCTTCTAGAATGAAGTTCTAAGCCCCATCGTGCTGTTCTCAATAGCTATAGAGCCTTCTGAATACGGGACTAAAGGAGCTACTTGAATACTGCTGGGTGTAATAGGCGCTTTCCAGGAGGTGTCAGACTTGCATTTCTAAAGATTGAAACCCACTTGCTGCTCTAACTGCCCCAAGCCAACCAATCTCCTGACTCTTTCAAGATAAGTAAACTAGCAGGCGGAGTTATTAAACATTTGATAAAAAAAGAAAAAGCCTATTTCAAAGAGAAACAAAGAGCTTCAGTGTGGCAAATTCTACATGGACTAAGAAAGTGCTGTTTAAATGAAGAAGTTTTCCAGCAGAGAACCATCTAAAGAAACGGAATGGTTTTCTTGTCTGTTCATTACGAAGACAGGATTATGTTGTCAGCAAAGATCAGACTTTGTGAAATTTCTGAAAGCACATCACAGATGACATATGGTTGAAGATGGATAATTTATACCCTCACAGGGTAGTTCATAAGCAGAAGGATTATAGAACAGAAGAGATATCAAAAATCCAGGCCGTAAGCAGAGGCTTTGGGGTACAAAGCAGGGATTAGGTTGTAGTTCTTCCTTTCTTCAGTGTTATACCCTTAAAATTCTTCATGCTGTCTGGAAAACAAAAATTTTATTGGAAATCTAGTGCCTTGAGTAAAAGATGTTTCTCATAGAAGTTTGTTCTTGTATGGACTGTAAAGGTTTTTAACACATCTCAGGCATATATGTTTAATTACTCCGTGGATTTTTCTTATGTGAATGATCCATAACAAATTGGCGGATTCTGACTATGTACTTTGAATTTTGGGGAAAATTCTCTTTCCCTCTGGTTTTCATTTTATAATTTTGGGGGGAGAAGGGAGGATGGAGTCTCACTTGTAGCTCAGGCTAGAGTGCCATGGCTCACAGCAACCTCAACCTCCTGGGTTTAAGGGGTCCTCCTGCCTCAGCCTACAGAGTAGCTGGGGCTATAGGTGGCCACCACAATGCCCAGCTAATTTTTTCTATTTTTAGTAGAGACAGGGTCTGGCTTTTATTCAGGCAGGTCTCAAACTCCTAAGCTCAAGGTATCCTCCTGCCTCAGCCCCACAGAGTGCTGAGGGTTATAGGTGTGAGCCACCGTGACCTTGTGCGTATGTGTGTTCTTAACAAATTCTACACTAATTTAGAAGGCCCATTTTGTTGTGTAACAGAGCGAAACACTGCGTCATCCATCCTGGCTTTCCTGGGCTAGGACATCGAGGGCAGTTCAATTTAGCAATCTTTTTTCCTATGTTGAGTGTTCTTGGTTGTATACAGTTTATGCTTTCTTTCATAGCTCATTTAGAGAAAATGACATTACTTAAGTAATTACATGTTACAATAGGTAATTATATGTTATATAATTAGGTAATTATATATACTGCATAATGAACTACAAATGTAATAAGTATAGTCAGCTTCCTGTATCTGTGGATTCCTCATCTGTGGATTGAACCAACCTTAGACCAAAAATATTTGAAAAGGAATTGTATCTGTACTGAACATGTACAGACTTTTTTTTCTAGTCATTATTCCCTAAGTGATACAGTATAACAATTATGGGTAGTTACATAGCATGTACCCTGTATTAGGTAATAGAAATAATCTAGAGATGAATTAGAGTACACAGGAGGATGTGCGTAGGTCATACGCAGATACTATGTCATTTTATATCAGGGAGCTGAGTGTCTGTAGGTTTTGGCATCCACAGCAGGTCCTGGAACCAATCTCCCCACAGGGATGGATTGATACCAAGGACAGATATAGAGGATGACTGCACTATGAAATACAGATTGCTGAGGATTTCAAGGGTTATCTCTGCAATGCAGTTATCAGCTAACAGAAGGGAAACCATCGACCACATAAAATCCTCCAATCTAGGAGGGAAAAAGGACACAAAAATAAAAGCTTTATTAAATAAATTAATAAATGAGCAAGCTCAGAGGCACAGTTAGTGTTGCCACAGTGAGAATACGCAAAGATTTTGTTCTCCCTTTGCCTCTGAGCGTTCCCTCCGTTACACCAGAAGTCATTCAGCCTTGGGCAGAATTTTTGCTTGTTCTGGGCTAAGTTTGATCTTTGAATCTCCTGAATTTCTTATTTCACACAAACCTCTGTAAGCGTGGCTTCAGGCTCACCCTCGGGGCCTTCAGCAGGGACCTAGTTCTCTTTATAACTACTAAGAAAGTGAGAGTTGACCTTCAGAGCTTTTTCTTGGCATGAACCCATCCACCTCTGAGCTTTCGGGCCAGATCTGATGGGGATGCTGGAATTCTGTCTATGACACATACAGCTGGGCCTTGTAGGCATTAATGGGCAGGGGAGGGAAAGAAAATAACCACACAGGGAGCTGAATTTCACCTCTCCAAGTCAGCCAAGAATACATTTCCCAAACTCTTTCCCCTACCAACAAAAAACTTAAAAAAAAAAAAAAAAAGAAGAAGCAGGTAAAGGGCAGTCGAAATTGTGCTGGTCAATGAATTCAGCTGGGCCCATTGCAGCCCATAAGAAAGATTATCTTTCACAGTGTCCTTTGCAACCCACAGGCCACATCCTTACAAGGAAGGGACACGAAACTCCTCATCCCTATCCCCTTTCTGCTATCCTGATGATGGGATATTATGGAAAACTGACTTGGACCAGATTAAGGAAATACCCTGCAGATGGCAAAACAGCAAGATACAAGATGTCTGGGTCCTTGATGACTTGGCACAGAAGAGCTGGCTTATCATCTCTGATTTTTATGTAAGAGAACAATACATTTCTATCTTATAATGGCCCTTATTTCTTTTAGTCTCTGAATCATGAAGCTGAGACTATATTTCAAATGATCGGAGGCCAACTAGCCCAGTGGTTCTCCACAGGGTAGGGAGGGGTGATTTTGTCTCCCAGGAAATACCTGGCAATCTCTGAAGACATTTCTGGTCGTTACACTTGGTGGAGATGGGAGCAAAGTTTGCTCCTGGCATCTAGTGAGTATAGGCAGAGAAGCTTCTAAATGCCTTTCAATGCCCAGGACAGACCTCTCCCCCATATGAAACATTTATGCAGCCTGAACTATCAATAGTGCTGAGGTTAATGAGCTGCTGAAGCACCACGAATTGTAGCGAAGAGACCCAGAGAGAGGGAGGGAGTAACAGGCCTTCAAGCCACCTCCGGTCCTTGGGGTTGGCCTGTTGCTTCAGTTTCCTGATGCCCAGGCCACTGCTTTTTTATTTTTAACTGCACAATTTCACCAACCCTCAAACCAGACCCATTTTATTCTCTATATTTCATATTTATTTCATCAGAGTATGAAGAGAGACATAGAACATAAAGGACTGAAAACTGCCACTCTTTTCCTCTATCTAGAATCAGTAATGTCTTATCACTCAACTTTTATGGAACATTATTTGGTACAAATCCCTATGCTGGATGCCAATCTGAAATCTACTTAAGAAATTTAAGCATTTGCAAAAAGGGTGCAAAAGCAGTGCAATGGCACAAATAGCAATGCCAGAGGGGTTCCTGCAGTGAGCAGCTGGGCACCAAGCAGAGAGAGATTATGGTGGGCTCTGAGGGGCTGAATGCTGGCAGCAGAGCCAGGCCTGCTGGCACGTGGGCTGCTGGCTGACAGTGATGGCTCTTGGACATCAGAGCCTTCACCTAGCTTGTGGAATTATCTCTGCTGCTGCGCACATGCTCCTTCCCTAGAGGTTGTAATGGTCATTTGCTGTGTGGAATGCTCAGCACCACCTCTTTTTCTTATTATGGCTTTTCTTCTTCTTCTTTTTTTTTTTTTTGAGACGGAGTCACCCTCAGTAGAGTGCTGTGGCATCACAGTTCACAGCAACCTCAAACTCTGGAGCTTAAGCAATTCTCTTGCCTCAGCCTCCCAAGTATCTGGGACTCTAGGTGCCCACCACACCTGGGTATTTTTTTGGTTGCAGTTGTCACTGTTGTTTATCAGGCTGGCGCCGGGATCATACCCTTCAGCTTCAGCGTATGTGGCCAGCGCCCTACTCACTGAGCTCTGAGCCTTTTATGGCTTTTCTTTGCAAGATTTTGCAAGTTGCCATCCCAATCACAGTGATCTACTGGATAACCTCCAAGTGCCCTCTCAGTCAGAGTACCCTGTTGGATATTCTCTAATTGCCCTCCCAGTCATAGCTCTCTATTGGGTGTGCTCCAATTGCCCTCCCAGTCATAGCTCTCCATTGGGTGTGCTCCAATTGCCCTCCCAGTCATTGTAGCCTACTGGATATTCTGCAGGATATATTCTAATTGCCCTTCTGGATTTTTTCTCTACCTGTGTGGTCCACGTGGATGCAGCAAGGAAAAGGGCCAAGGTGTTCCTCTATTTGCAGGCCTGGACCTCAGTGGGTAACCACTGGATTTCTATTCTATATGTGCTTGGCCACACTTTTCTTGTCCTAAAGCCAGACTTTCTACTAGCTTTGTGACTATAAGAGCATTACTCCTTTTCTCTGTACCTCAATTTCATTGTCTATACTAAAAAACAGGTTGGGTCAATGGTTATCTTGTGTCCCTAAGGGTCTGAATTTCCACCATTTTTCATAAATTGTCAAATCACCTGGATTAACGTTCCCCTTTCTTATATAGATCAATATACAGAGGATGCCAAAAAATGTACACACATTTTGAGAAAAGAAAAAGCGGTATGAAAATTGTAATACTCAATGTATACCAACAACAAAAGATGAATACAAGTCATGTTTGACTTCTGCAGTTTCCAGAGGTGCTCAAAGGGGTTACAGACACTTCTGATTACGGTGAACGAAAAGTAATACATTGATGACATTGCTTAAAGTACATATTTTTGGCACCTTCTGTATATTTTATTACAGTATTATCTAAACAAGTATTTTATTAACAAGTATGATTAATGATGTCTTTACAATGGAGATACTAATAGTTCAGATAGTGAGACGAGGCCATGGATGGCAGGACTTTGATCATACAGTAGACAGGCCAGGAGAGGGCGCCTTGGGGACACCAGAGAATGCTAGTAGACTCTGGAGCTGGAGGGAAAACGGAACATGACTCAGCATTGCCAAGGGCTGATGAAGAGGTAACACACACACACACACACACACAGTACTTCCCCACTGTGTAACACCTTCCACAACAAAACAAGCAGTGGAAATTTCCAGCACAACTGGCAAGCAATTTCCACTTGTTAACACTCTGCTTCCTGAAGTTTCACAAGGCTTTATAGTATTTGCAATCGACCTATAAACTGTGCTTTAGAAATTGTAAATTTTCCATGTCCTTTTGTATCTGAGTGATCCTTCCATTTGCTTCATGTTAGAACACTTTCCTTAATATTTAAGGTTAACTGTCATTCTGTTATTGAGACTAATGAAATAGTTGGACAGGTTTTTTTTTTTTTTTTTTAAATATAGTTTAAGGACAATAATTTATTTTCAAATAAAAAATGTGCCCAAGGGTTATTAGTATTTGCTAAAGCTTAATAATAAGAAAGTTTTTTTTTGTTTGTTTGTTTGCTTTACTTTTTATTTTATTTATTTATTTATTTTTTGAGACAGAGTCTCACTTTGCCCCCTTCAGTAGAGTGCTGTGCTGTCATAGCTCACAGCAACCTCAAACTCTTGGGCACAAGTGATCCTCTTGTCTTAGCCTCCCAAGTAGCTGGGACTACAGGTACCTGCCACAGTGCCTGACTATTTTTAGAGACAGGGTCTCGCTCTGTATCAGGCTAATCTCCAACTCCTGAGCTCAGCAATTCACCCACCTGGGCCTCCCAGAGTGCTAGGATTATAGGCATGAACCACCATGCTTGGCTTTTCTTTTTTATTGTTTGTGATTCATTAAGGATACAAGGAAATAGTTTACAATGGTGGCATGTGTTTAGTAAAGTCCCTCTTATAATTGTGTCCTACCCCCAAGAGGTGAAGAACATTTATTTTTGAAGTAATAAATAGACTTGTATGAAACTTTCTCAATTATTATTCAGCCTGCTCCTGGTGGGAAATTAAGGCACACTGAAGTTCATTAATGGCATTTTTATTTCCCTCCTTCTAAGAAAATAGCACTCTGAACCTTGGTTCAGTGAACTCCTGGTTTCAGCTGCTATTGTCAAAGCCTTCTGACCATGGGTATTAGACAGGGATGGATGATAATGGCAGTCACCCAACAAAAACTATTAAAAATGATAATGACTGAAGGATTACTGTCGGCCAGCCACTGTGCTAAGGACTTCAGGAGGTAGGTTATTCTCATCCTTATTTCACGTTTGGAAAAACTGGAGTTTAGAGACATCAAATTGCTGGCCTGAGAACCTGGCAATATAAGTACCGAACTGGAATTGAATCCAGGTCCTGTTACATCCTAAGACTGAGCTCTTCACCTTCCTGCTACACTCTTCATATCGAAAGCTTATTTCTTTGAACTTACCAAGTAACCGAATTTTTAGCACTTCCTCTCCCCCTTATACCTCTCAATGTGGCTAGGAATGAAGATTGCACTAAACAATCAATTCTGTTTAAAAAACATTTATTAAGATCTTACTGTGTGCTACGCACTTTGCCAAGGTCACAAAATTCACAGTCTTGTGGTGGGGAAAAACATAATGATAGTTGGAAAACAACTGTAAGCAGAATGTGATAGTATGATAGAAATAGCAAAAAATGGTTGATAAGAGGAAGAAATGCAATCAAATGGATCTGAGCTGTTTTCAGGGAATACTTGGATTTCATGGGTGGGTGGGACTTTAAAATGTCAAGTTGCCAGGAGAAAGTGTTCCAAGAAGAAGAGATACAATCAGATTCTTGAGCCTATGATCAGGACATTCTTCCCTGGACTGGCCTCTCAAATAGCTGAACTAGGGAGTAATCTACAAAGCATGTTATATGGGGTAATGGCATAGTTCATTCATGAGAGAAATGCAAGGATTACATACAATCTGGACTGCGGGAGCCAGGGAGGAACCAGGGGCTCTTCTAAGCAAAGGGGCTCTTAAAATGGTGGGGCTTGGGGCAGAAGTTCCCCCTTCCCATCAAAAACCACAGAGATCTATGGGCAATATCTGTGTGTGGTGAGCAAAACTGCAGAGCAAATCTAGGGGATAATTCACCTTGGTCTTAGAATTTCACAGGCTGACCCAGGGACAGAGAGGCCTGGCAGCAGGACACACCTGTATGTGTACAGTGTACACCAGGGACACGTGTATGGTGTCCTGTGGGCATAAGCTATTCTGACTGATTGGGCTCTTGTTTTGATTGGTAGGGGCCAAGGTAATACTAATTTTTAAATACTTCTAAAAATGAGGGGGCCATTTTAAGGAGATTGCAATCTTCTGAAGCAATTAAATTTGTTTATAGTTTTATCTATCTGTCTATTTATCTATAGAGAGAGGGGGGTACCAAAAATGTATACACATTTTTAGAAAGAAAAAACTATTAAATTTGTAATACTCAATATATATTAATAGTAAAAATGAATACAAGTCATGTTTGAGCATCTCTTGTAATAGAAGTCAAACATGAGTTGAGTATTACAAATATAATACAGCTTTTTGCTTTCTTAAAATGTGTATACTTTTTTTGTGCCCTCTGTATAAAATATGCTTGACGTTTGCTTTAGAAACTGCATATAGTTAATGCCATTAATGTGTATTTTGCTTTTTCAAATAATTCTTTTTGTTGTCTCTATTGAGTCCCAAGTTAAAGAATTGCTTTGGGGGAAAAACCAGAATTGTATTTGGTGGTACGTGCCTTTAAAAAGTCTGGACTGCTTCATAAGGACATAACAAATGTCGTTTGCTGCTGGAATAGGGAAGGGTGGTACAGTGAGTGGAAACCAGGGAGAGGGCAGGGAACAGGGTTGGGTGCTGGACTTGCCACTGGTTGTCTTAAATTTGTTACTTTTTGAGCCCTGTGATGTGGTACCTCTGAAGCAAGAAGCAAGCAAAACTATAAAAGACCTTCAAGTAATTCTATCTTTGGAAATGCACAGATCTCTTTGAAAGGGGACATTTAAGTAACTGATCACAGAGGTCACCTGCAGGGAGGAACAGAGGGCCAGAGAGCAGGAAGAGGAAGGAGCTTTATATTCTATTCAGCCACCTATTGGATATTTTGAATTCTGTGCCATGTGCATGTATTATGTGTCCATCAATGAATAAGTGAAAAAATAACAGCAGCCCCAAATAGAATGATTTTTCTGACAACGAAGTGAAAGGTCAGGAGGAGAAGGACTGAGCAAGGAGCACCTGGGCCCTTAGCAAAGCTGCTCCTCATATGGGAAAGGCCTCCTCTGGCCTGATAAAGCAACGTCTCCTCTGAACGGCTGGTTCCCAAATGCCTGTGGTCTGAACTTTGCTTATTTTATTTTACTTTATTTTATTATGTTTTATTAACACGTAGTATTTGTATAAACTTATGACATACATGAGATATTTTATTATATGCATAAATGTATAGTGATTAAGTCAGGGTATTTAGGATACCCACTACCATGAACATTTATTATTTCTATATGTTGAGAGCATTTCAAGTCCTTTCTTCTAGCTATTTTGAAATGTATAATGCATTAACTATAGTCCCCTACTCTGCTGTAGACCCTCAGAACTTATTGGTTCTATCTAACTGTATGTTTAACTCATTAACCAACTCCGTTTCGTCCCCCACCCTACCTTCATCCTTGCAGCCTCTGGTATCTATCATCCTACCCTCTACCTCCATGAGATCAATCTTTTGGGGTCTCACATATGAGTGAGGCCATGCAATATTTGTCTTTTCTGTGAACTTCACTAATTTTAGAAATAGTTTTCTTCTGTTTGTCTGGGAAGGATCTCCTATTAACTTTTGGTGATCATTTACATCCGAGCAAACATGTCACTGTCACAATGGAAAAATGCCAAGAAGAGAAGTAACAAGGAACAGCCCCACCTCACCCCACCTCACCTCCTGAGTTTTGGAGGTTTTTTATGGGAAAAGAAAAGATCTTAGAAAAAGGTTGTATTATATTTTTTGTAGCTCAGTCTTCCAGATTTCTCCCTATCCTCATGTGCACATGTCCAAAGCATTCATGTGAAATAGTTTACCAGGTTCTTTGTAGGATATGGTTTAAAGCAAGATGTTAAGAACAGAGGCCACCAGGCCTCTGGTGGGGAAGGGACCATTAAGAAAGCAAAAGTTCAGCAAAGGGAAGGGATTAATGTACTGTTCTCAGAACAGTGTAACTAAGAAACAGAGTGCACTCAATTCACTGGGCAATAATGCAAGAAAATGCTGTGTGTGTTGTGGGAACTAGTTGGGTGAAAGCCGGGGCTATGTTTATTGGCAGGTAGACAATGAAGTGAAGGATGCTGCGCACGCCCAGAATGTCCCCTGTTCCCTGGGAACACCCGCCCCCCTTCCCTAACCCTCCTGGCTCAGGAGGAAGGAAGTGGCTGTCTGAGAATTAGTAATGAATAATGATCAAGGTTGCCCTGGAACATCCTAGTGCCTGAGTTGAAGTTGACATTAATTTGAATATCTAAGAATAGAATATGTGTTTTCTCCAATACTAAATGGTCCAGGAACTAAAGAATTTAGCTAGAAATTGTGAATTATTTTAAACACTCAATCTTCCTAATTAGCCGAAGAGTGCATATCTTCAACATAATGTGCTGGGTTCCTTTCCAAGGGACGTAACACTGAGGAGTAATGGCAGGAAATGGAAAAACAAGCCTAGATTGAAATGTTTATTTCTATTCACATTAAACCGGGCTTTATTTCCTGCTAATTCAAACATACTGCTTTTTACTTGCTTGCAGTGTCTCCCATGTTCTGGCCCGGAATTCATTTAACCTCCTTTCTCACGACTCCCGGGTAGCAAGCCGTGCCTCAGTCTTGGTCTCCTCACAGGCCTCTGGAAGCTCACTCCATCCCATCTGCCACCCACATTCTCTCCTTCCCTTCTGACGTTTTCAGTTCCTTCCTTCAAGGACCATCCCAACTCCTAATTTCTGCGAAGACTGATTCAAGCAAAGAAGCCTCTGTTGGTCTCTCCGAATTGATGCAGCACTTCTAGGAGGAAGGGCATCTGCTTCTCAGATTCTAACATGCCCGCGGAGCAGGGCCGGGGGCCTGTTTGCATAAACTGAAAGCATGCTGCCCAAGAGAACAAGGCTGGGGCCTCCTGGTCATGATGCGGCAGGTCGAGTTGAGGCTGGTGGCCAAACGTGGCCAAACCCTGGCTCCCGAGGGAAGGGGCGAAGCTGCCACTCACTTGTCTTCTGCCTCATCTCCACCCCAGAGCTCAGCTGAGTCTGGGGGAAGAGTGGCTGAAAGTAGAGACAAGGTTTATTACAAATATACTAAGAACGAGGCACACATGGCTTTTCTCTGGGATGACATTCATAAAGTATAAAATAAAAGGTGAAGAGAGGTATTTGGGCCGTGCTTCCCCTGAACTACCCAGAGCAGTGGCACTGGGAGCACGCCAGGCCATCATCCCTGGGGACAGCTCCTTAAAGACCCAGTGGCACTTGGTGGAAGTTGTGGTAGGGGCCGTAAGGAAGAGCTGCCAGATAAATACAGGGTTTCCGGTTATGATAAGCTCCAAATAACTTTTTAGTGTAAGTATAACTCATATAACATTTGAGTAAACTTATACTATGAATTATTTGTTGTTTACCTAAAATTCAAATTATCTGGGTGTCCTGTATTTTAATTTGTAAACCTGAAACCCTACCATAAGGGAGAATGGTGCCTGCAAGAAGGTGGAGGTTCAGTAGGGCTCAACCTGGCCTGGGGCAGGGAGTCCCAATAGGATGCTAGGCATTGGCAGCTTCCCTTTCTGAACAAAAGGGCAAAGAATGCACCCAGAAGAGAAAATATTTTGACCTTTCCACTTGCCTCTTATCTCTCAATCAGTCATGATGCCTGGAGGCATGACAGCCACCTAGAGACTGTGGACTACACGCAGGGGAATGAAAAGCCAAGGGGCCTAAGGGTGGGAAAGAGCCTGAGTCCCTGAGGACACTACTGGACTCCTTCCACAGAGGCTCAGCCTTGCCTAGGTGCACAGTGCTCAGGGCTGGCTGCACACCTGGTGAACATTCAAGTTCTACTGGGAAAAGGAAGCAGGGAATGGGTGCTGGGTGGGCCATCAGCAGGGTCACTGACCATCTAACACAGATACACAGTCCATCTGCGGACACTGTTTCCTTAAGGTCTTCAATTATTGCCCACAGAACTTTGAGTTTTTTAATATACCTACATAAGCATTAGGAGTTGAGGAAGAAAAGAAAAGGTGTGATGTCACGCAGTGAAAGTGCTGGTCCTGCCCTTGTCTGTTGTTCTCAGTCTACTGATAACATGGTGGAATGTCAGGCACAGCAGAGAGGTTCAACAAAGGTACCCCAAATTAGTGTCCTTATGCCTGCAAGGTCCCTGCCTAGATCACCTTCCTTATCCGTAAGTGGCCACTTGATGCCTTTGCTTCCCATCTTCTCTACATGCACTTGTACGTGCCTGGATGGCTGTATGGGCCATGGAACATCGCCTTGCAGCAGTCAGGGAGAGTTTAAGGACCCGTCACTCCACAGCCCAAGGCTGGTCAACCTTGCCTTTAATCTGCTGCTCTCCTAGGACGCACCAAGATATACACGAATGCCTCCCTCCGGACTGCCCGTGCTCTCCTAGCACGCACCGAGATTTACACGAATGCCTCCCTCCGGACTCCTCGTGCTTTCCTAGCACGCGCCGAGATTTACACGAATGCCTCCCTCCGGACTGCCCGTGCTCTCCTAGCACGCGCCGAGATTTACACGAATGCCTCCCTCCGGACTGCCCGTGCTCTCCTAGCACGCGCCGAGATTTACACGAATGTCTCCCTCCGGACTGCTCGTGCTCTCCTAGCACGCGCCGAGATTTACACGACTGCCTCCTTCCAGACTGCTTGTGCTCTCCTAGCACGCACAGAGATTTACACGACTGCCTCCCTCCGGACTGCCCGTGCTCTCCTAGCATGCACCGAGATTTACACGAATGCCTCCCTCCGGACTGCTCCTGCTCTCCTAGCATGCACCAAGATTTACACGAATGCCTCCCTCCGGACTGCTCGTGCTCTCCTAGCACACACCGAGATTTACACGAATGCCTCCCTCCGGACTACTCGTGCTCTCCTAGCACGCACCGAGATTTACACGAATGCCTCCCTCCGGACTGCTCGTGCTCTCCTAGCACGCACCAAGATTTACACGAATGCCTCCCTCCGGACTGCTTGTGCTGTGAGACACTGTCAGATGCTCTACCACTTATGGCCAGAAGCACCCCTAACCGACAGAGAAGCTGCCAGGCCTTGTTCATGATCTCATGTGACAAAACATTTATTGACCTTCTGAAACGCTTAGGAGAAATGTTCCAGGATACTAGAGGCCATACCAGGTCATGAAGAGAGCTGGCCAACTACAGGGGACACTTAGCATCTCTCTTAAGTAGTTAATAAGATTGGATGTGAGTGAGCATGGGGCTCCCAGGTAGACTTTAGCTTTTTAGAGCTCAGAGGCCCTCCTTGTATCTCCCCCAACCATGGTGGCACTACTTCATACATAGTATTATTAACTGACTACTTAAACTATGCAATTGATTGATGGAGGATCTCCAACTGACACTAAACCTGGAGTGGAGGATTTGGTAGGTGGTTGGAGTAAGAAGAACATTGTAAGCTGGCAGAACATGTCAGCCTCTGTAAGAACAAAGGTATTAGAGTAAGTTATTAGCACAGAAGGTTTGGGACTGGGGACTGAATCATCT
This sequence comes from Loris lydekkerianus, assembly GCA_963574355.1. Classification (NCBI taxonomy): domain Eukaryota; kingdom Metazoa; phylum Chordata; class Mammalia; order Primates; family Lorisidae; genus Loris; species Loris lydekkerianus. The sequence continues at coordinate 21,384 of CAUYPK010013407.1, read as the reverse complement.
GGAAGACTTTGATACAGGTTTTGATCTGGGAGGAGGAAATGGACTGCTGGACTTACTACCAGGAGTTTGGCAGCCGCAGGGAACCTCCGGGAGCTACTGCAGTCCTTGAGGAGTACGTGTAGAGGAACTCACAGAAAAATGGTGTAGGGAAAACCATTAGTCAGCAGCCTGTAGGATGTATTAAGATTCAGCTGAGGATATTGGAGACACAGAGGACAATTAATAAGGTCTTGAAAGTAATAGATTAGGGTGGTACTAGGGAAGCAGAAGGGAAAGAAGGGCATGCTAGAAAAAATTCAATGGAAGAATTCACAGAAGGCAAGCAAAGAGGATTGCTAACATCTGATTGATAAATACTCTGTTTGTTAAGTACTTTACACATGTCACCCCATTTAGGCCTCATGAGGTATACTATTGAATTCACCATCTGGTGTGGGAGAGCCACCTGTTAACCCATAAGTATATTATAGAGTGAAACTGTTTTAAAAGAGGTATGCACATGAAAACTACTGGGGATATTCAGGAAAGAGGCACAGGCCTGGAGAAAGCCTTGAAGGATGAGTGGAGATTTGACACATGGAAATGCCAGGAGGAGAACACTCCAGACAGATGGGTGGTGCATTCGTCAGGCACTTCTTTCACAAAATCCTTGTATGGCATGTCCTCTGCAGAATTCATCAGCACACAGGATCCCTCCAATGGTGAGGTATTTGTGAGATGTGGGAAGGTGGTGCTCTTTTTGGTGCTCTTAAATGCACCATGTAGTCACTGCCAGTTGAGCATCTTAGACTCTGGATAGAAGTGATGCACTGTTATGTAGTGATATGAGAAGACAGAAGAGTATCGAGGTTCTTCCCATGTCCCTCATGTCTCCATTCTTCCCATATACTCTGCCCTACCCCGGCCTGTCCCCCTGCCCTTGTCTAGGGCTATACGTTCTGAGCCTAGAGGTAGCCAGCGCCCTCTTCCCTCTTGAGGCTGACTTTGCTGGAGGTCTCAGGGAGAGAAGCCCAGAGCCTTCTCTGACTTCTTTCCCACAGTACAGACAACCCTACTCATAACCCTCCAGGGCTGAGGCTTTCTGAGGCTTAGCCTGGGGCCTCTGGGCTAAGACACGTTCAGGGCAATGTTCACTTGCTTGTTTGCTTTCTCCACTGCCCTTGGATCCGGCAGGGGACCTCAGATAACCCTGGTATTGGGAGGGATTATCTCAGTCTCAGAGAACAAATACTGCCAATGCTCCCCCTGTCACGTGTTCTTGCTTGTCTGGTTAGATGACCTTTTTCTGTGGCATTTGGGGGTGATAAGATGTCTACAATATCCTCATCTTCTATAATTTCTCAAAAAGTTAGCACAAGTGTCCACATTTCCACTGTGATTCTCCTGCCACTTCAAGCACATCCTTCCAACCATCACAAATACTAACATTCCTTTTCATGGTACTCTTCCTTCAAATAGTTCTGAAGGAACATGTCCAAATGGCATAGGGAACGGGGACAGTCAGGCCAGCAGCCTGCAGACCTGCCTTTCGGTTTGGATTGCATCTCTGCTGATACATTACGTGCCCGTGAATGTGACACCATTTTTCTGAGCTCCATTTGTTAAAGAGGTGTACCAGAGCTTGCTCCCATTCCTTAGCATTTCTACGAAGACTGGACCAGGTTACTTACACTATAGTGACATGCAATGGGGATAGGAGGCTGGATGTGCATGATCATAGGACAGTGGAACAAAACATTACAGACTCTAGCGTCTGATTGCTAGTTTTTTCCTCTAGAAAATAAGGATAAGGATGCAGATCAAAAGATCTCAGGTTCTAAAAGCCCAAACCAAAATTTTTCATAAGTTGTGTGCTCAAACTTACTTGGTGTCAAAATTGACACGAGAGTTTAGATGTTCTGTGTCCAGCCCTCCAGAGGACAGAGATATTAATGTGCCTGCTTTCTGCAGGCTGCCTCAGACAACCTCATAAATCATTACATAATATACAGTATATGTGGAATGGAAACACATTTGACCTCAAGGATTTTGGGTTTAGGATTGTGGACGTTCAGTACTGAGCTCAGGGCTGCTCAGAGCGTCAGGTCAGTTGATTCAGGTAAAGCTCTCATGCAAGCGCCCGTCCACAACAGGTGCTCGGTGGGTATCAGCTGCCATTAATATTCTCTCTGCTATGCAAACCAGAGCATCTTCAAATAATTTCCAGCATTTCTCTGGACCTCTTACTGTGCCCTGTGACCATTAATGTCTCAAGTTCTCTTCATCTGACTACTTGGCACTTGACTCCCCTGAAGTGCTGTCCTCCCAACCCTCTGCCAAAATTCTCTCCTTGTTTGGAACATGGAGCTGTCCCCTGTATCTTCCCCCATGCTCCTTCCTGTGCCCCTTTGGTAGTTAGTTGGATGAAGGAAGCTTTAGGTGAGAGAGGCTGTGAGAGAGCTAGGGCAAGAATTCTGCCAGATGGTCTCAGACACATAGCTCGCCTGACACTCCCTGTGGGTGGCGTGACTGGCATTCCATGTGTGGGGCTGCAGTTTTGCCTCCTTTGGAGGAGTGATTCCCACCTGTCTAGACCTCAGTTTTGTGTGAATAAAGCACAACAGTCAGGTGGATGATGGCAGCATGCCTTCCAGCTCCCCGATCCTCCCTCCTGTGATGTTGCTCTTCTGTGATCCCTGTGTGCCCCCGAACCACTCCTTGAATGCCCCTTCTTAGTCAGGCAATGCAGGAAGGAGAATGAAAGCTGCCCCCCTTCTCCTCTGAGCATGCTGGGTAAATCCTTCCTCCAGACAGACAAGTGCAAAGCGCTCTGGAATGCTGTTGCCACAGGAAGTTACATTCTCTCTGCCTGCCTTCTGGGTACTGCAACTAACCTGACTGTAGGTAGGAATAGGCTTTGGTCATCCTCAGAACAAGTTGAGACATGAATTGGACAGTCTCAAGTTCAAGGAAGTCCAGCCTGGGAGCTGGAGGGCTGTAGGTGAGGATCCCACCCACTGATTAAAGGCAGAGACCAGGCAGCACACTGACCAGAACCAGGATCTGGTCCAAAGACAGAAGGACCCTGGGGGTATAGAGGAGAAGCAAGACAGCAGCCTGGTGCCGTAGACTGGGCCACCAGAGGTGAGGGGAAGCACCAGGACCCTAAAATCATGCAACCCAGGGCTCTTCCCTGGAGCACACATGTTGTGGCAAGACCCAATTAAATGCCAGTCCCATCGGTCCTTTGTCCTTATGAAAAGAACCCCAAGTTTGTTTTGCAATGATGTGACTGATTAAAAACATCTCTGCCCCAGGGTCTCAGGTTGTGTTTAGTGAGATAAAGCAGACATTCCTGGAAGGGGCTGCAGGAAAACTTGCTAAAGGCGTGAGTTCAGTTGGCAGAGGCCTTCGCCTTTCATCCTTTCTCCTTTTATCTGCCTGGTACACATGCAGGACGCTGGAAGAGAAACAGCCACCTAGTGAGTGTGAAGCCCAAAGCCACAAGCTGAGCGTGGTGGAGCTGAAAGCTGAAAGGCTCATAAGACCCTCTGGCTCCACAAAGCCCTGAGCCCTGAGTGCTTCTGCAGCTTCTGCTGCATGAGAGAGATAAACTCTTCTCTGGGTAACCGCTTCCAGTTGGGTGTCTGTTGAACACACACAAACCTAACCCTAATAGGCGCACACACCTGCCCAACGGGGTTGTCATGAGGATGTGGTGCGTTTGGAGTCTGAGAGGGAGCAGTGAAGCCAGAAGCTGTAGCTGAGCACCCAGAAACCTGTTGTGGGGACCTTGTGCTTTCTAAGCCATTGAGATGCTCCCTGTCCCCTACATGATCCACTGAAGCCTTAGTGGGGTTGAGGATAATTGTAAGACCACAGAGGGGTCAGTAAAACCACCTGCAGGGAGGCAGTTTAAAAAAACACACCAACAGGAGAAGCAAGGCAGAGGATGACATGGTGGCTTACTGATAATCAGCTGCACTTTTAGAAAAAATTCCTCTGTAGGAATCAATGGGGGATCTGTAGCACCTTCTTCACATTTTTGGTATGGACTTCATTCATTCATTCATCCACCACATACTTCTCGGATTCATGTACTGTGTCAGGCACTGTATTGGTGCTGGAGAAACAAAGATGTGAAAAGATGGTCCTTTGGGGCAGCAACTGTGGCTCAAAGGAGTAGGGTGCTGCCCCCATATGCTGGAGGAGGCAGCCCCGGCCAAAAAGTGTAAAAAAAAAAAAATGGTCCTCTGTCTCAAGCATTTTCTCTGCGTCTCACATTTTTGGGGAAATGAGGCCAAAAGATGAGAGTGTATGTGAGTTGAATACGAGAGAAAGAAAAGCTCTCAATACTAAAATTGCTGTCATTTTGCATCTGTTGACTGATGCTGCACCCATATTACACACTAGGTTTTGGGAGCCAGGGGCCTATTTCTAATCTCATCTGAAGTGGAAAGTTACTGGTATGCTAAAAAATAAACTTGCAAAATTATGGGCTGAGGTCAAACTATAGAGAGTTCTTAACTTCTAGTATTTCCTTGTGCTGTGAGTAAACTACCACTTGACCCAGGTAAAATATGCCATCTCCTTAAATGGAAAAATACCCAGATGGTGGAAATTTTATGGTATGTAGCAACAGAAAGCTGCTTCTTACTGGAAAGGCATTAGCGTATGCAGTGGGGCCGATGCTTCAGAGTTCAGACTGGAGTAAGGACACCTAACTTTGAATATATCTGTTATTTACCAGCTGTGAGAAGCCAGGTAATTTCTTAGCATCAGTGACCCTCAGATTCATCAATTAACATGGATATAATAATTTCTACCACTAGGGTTGTTAGGAAGATTAGAAATATTGTGCACAGAATATTCGGTGCTTGGCACAGATTTAGAGCTCAAACATTTTAACTGGGGGGAAAATGAGGTGGGGAAGCAAAAAGAGGAATGGAAAATCTTTTCTCAGAGGGATGGCCTCAGTTGGAGCCAGTTTCCCCCCCATACAACCTCCTTGTGCCATCTCCGTCCAAACACAATCACATCCTTAAGCCCTTCAAGTTGGCAGAGAATGTGGGGCTGTCCAGTCATCTAAGCAGAGAGCTGCATTTAGTGGTGCTGATGTGCATGGCAGAGAGCAGACGTGTGGGCAGTTCTGTAGGGTCTGTAGAAGAAGCAGGTCCAAGGGCTCATTGGAAGAACATGCTTTGTGGGCTATTGGAGGGTTTTCATGAGAGGCTTCCTTATCTAAAAGCATCGGGTTTCTCGTCTCTTCAGTGGAGGTAGTCATACTGACCTCATCTGAGAATTAAACCACGTGAAAAGCACCTAGCATGAGAACTGGGAGGAAGGAGGCATTTCACAAATACAGAAGGTGCCAAAAAAATGCACACACATTTTAAGAAAGGAAAGAAAACCATATTAAAATTATAATACTCAATATGTACAAGATAAGGTTTACTATCTTGTATATTGTGCCTTATATTTCTTGTAATTGCAGAAGTCAAATGTGACTTGAGTATTACAATTTTAATACAGTTTTTTCTTTCTTAAAATGTGTATTCTTTTTTTTTTTTTTTTTTTTTTAGCACCCTCTGTATTGCTTCATCCTTTCCCATGAGCCTGCCCTGGCATCATGCTACCCTAAACCAAAGGAATGTTACTGTCAATCTGCTGACAACATGGGCAGAGGAAACAGAGGAATCCTCTCTTAGCCACTTACACTTATTTGGAATTAGTTTCCCTGACCAGCCAGGCCATCATTCCCTAGCACAGTTCTTCTCTACTCTGGTGCACATTAGAATTACTGGGTGAAATTTTTTAAATTACTGATGTCCAGCATGTACCCCTTCCCCTTCCCCAAGAGAATATGACTGAGGCGGATGAAGTCAGACAGGGTATGGCTCAGCCTGAAAGGCCTGGTATTTGCCTACCCTCCCAGGAAGAGGCTTCCCTTTGGACTTCTGGCTCCACTTTGTCTGAATCTTTCTTTGCAAACTGTTTACTTGTTTCCCGACCTGATAAGCATCCTCTTCCTAATGCTATCTCAGAGTATGCCTCCAGTATTCCTTTACTCCCTAGTTCATGTTAGTATGAGTCGATAATTCCAAGCAAGCAAAAGTCAAAAGCTTAACTGTAAGCGAGTGGCTGGATGAAGAATGAATATTCTTTCTGGAAGAAAGAATTTCATCTACTGCCTAAGTTGCTAAAGAGACACAACCAAAATCTAACCAGTCTTAAATGTATTCCTAAGTGATTTCTTACAGAGAAGTCTCAGAAATTCACTGGGCCTGAGTCATCTCCGAAATTCACTGGGCCTGTGCCCGACTCAGCCACAGACCAAGATCATCCTCATTCTTTTGACTGGTCATTATCATTCCTGGAAACACGGTGCAAAACCAAAGGGAGGGCTTAGCACGATCTTCTTAAAAAAAAAAAAAAAGGACAGCATGTCTAATTCATTCCCCCTTTTATTTATTTGTTTTGTTTGAGACAGAGTCTCAAGCTGTTGCCCTGGGTAGAGTGCTGTAGCATCACAGCTCACAGCAACCTCAGACTCTTAGGCTTAAGTGAGTCTCTTGCCTCAGTCTCCCAAGTAGCTGGGACTACAGGCGCCCATCACAATGCCCAGCCGTTTTTTGGTTGCAGCTTCATTGTTGCTTAGCCGCCTGGGCTGGGTTTGAACCTGTCACCCAAGGTGTATGTGGCTAGCACACCCTGCCAACGGAGCTACAGGCACCGCCCTCATCCCCCCTTTTAGAGGCAATTTCTAGGTAGGTAAATGGAGTGAGGTTTTCTATTAAGCTTCCCCCATCATTTGGTTATGGTCTCAAGTGCAAAATTTAAGGAGATGCTAAAAAGCTCAGTAATGAAGATGAATAATATTTTAATGTAATATTTCAAAAATCGACATTAATGCAAAAAAAATCTATGATGGACAAAATAGCATTATTTTTAGCTAAAGGCTATCTTCAGAGGTGAATGACCTTGTGTGAGCATCAGTGGACCTGGGGCCTTCTCTAGATGTGAAATACATGGTAAGTTACTCAATCTTTCTATCTCTCAACTCACAGAGGAGCAACCCCAAAGGAGTGCTCATTCTTTTAGGAAGCTACCTTCTTTGACTGTAGGTTGTAAGACCCTCATTCCAGAGAGGGACTTTGCCCCATACCCAGAAACCAGACAGGCTTTGTTGTGTTTCTCCAGTTGGTCTATCAGTATTAGATCATACCCTTTTGTCCCATTCAATTTCTACATAGCTGTCCATACTTTGGTGAACCCAAGCATAAAAATGGACAGTTTATCTCATATCTTTGGGTCTTCATTCTAGGGTCCCATGTCATGTAAAACTATGAACAAATAAATTTATATGACTTTTCTCTTATTAATCTGCTTTTTGTCAACTGATTTTTACTTCAGAGGGTGAATGGAAAATTCTCCCCTGGACTCTAAAATCCTAGTATATCCATTCTGCTCTCAGAGACCCTAACACAGAATATTCACTTAACAAATTACTTGTTGAATGAATACATGGATGAATAAATGCATGCATTCACTTTTTTTCTTTTTTAGTATGTATGACCCTTTCCTGGACTAACATGAAGATTAGGCTCTCCATCCCTTTTTATCTACACTCTCCCCTTTACACACTGTCTCCTTACTTGTCCCAGTGGCCAAACACTGCCTGCTCGGCAGGCTGGGCCTCCACAAATGTCCCAGCGTCAGGTCTAACAGTCTAGACAAGCGGCTTTCAACTGGTGTGCCATGGAAATTTTTAAAGATCGTTAATTAAATTATTTTCAAAAGAAGTTCAAAGAGCAGTAAGTATATTCTTTTATGTTACTCTTTTTTTTTTTGATCAACATAATTTAAGTGTGCTATGGAAGTTTAACTATAGGTTGAAGTGTGCTGTGAGATAAAAGGATTGAAAAAGCATTGGTCTAGACACTACCTCCTAAGATGCAAAAGGCTGAATGTGAGGTGCTGTGCATGCAATTTAGCTTTGAAAACATTTGCACCATCCAAAACACTATGGAAATTTAGGGCATCACAGTTCATAGGGAAGAGACTTATATGAGAATAGGAGTGACCATTTAGCCCACGGGGACACACTCTTGGTCTGTCATCTGAGCAGAAGAGAGATCCTATCTATTATAGTCAGGTTCATCAGGGGTTTTCATTATATTCTCTTAAACATTCTACCTGTATATTGGCTACTTTGCACTATTTTCCCTTCTTACAATGGAAGACAAATAATTAAAAGGGCATACACCACAATGTCAACAGTTATTTACATTTAGGTGTTGAGATGTGTCTTTACTGTTTTTCCTCCTACTTTTGTCTATTTTAAAATTTTTCTTTATTGAAAATCTATTTCTTTTATCATTTTAGAGTACTTAAATTATCATTTCATGTGTTCTTCTTTGTTTTTTTCATGTATTTCAATTGTATGGAGTTGTGCTGTCCAATATGGTAGCCATTAATATCATGTGAATACGTAAATTTAAGTAAATCAAAATTAAATATAATTAAAAGCTCAATTCCTCAGTCACATCAGCCATATTTTGAGTACTTAGTAGTTACAAATGGTTAATGACAGCACAGAATAAAATATTTCTATTACTACATAAAGTTCCATCAAAAATTTCTGGGGTAGCCTGTGCAGTTTTTAAACACCTGACTATATAAATAAGATACTTATGGATGGTTAAGGGTTAGATGCTCCAAACAAAGTTTTGAAAGAGCAACTGCTTGGGTTCTTGTTGATGCAAATGCAGTAATAGTGATTTACCTCTGAAGGGAAAACTTGTTTTGCTCACCAGGGTCCTTGGAAGGCAGGTTGGTGAGGGAAATGTGTCCTTGAAATTTTCTAGCTATGGGGGGCTGATCACTGAGTTCAGCCATCTGAGACTTTCTAGGAAGCATTCTGAAAAGACTGGGCAAGATGCTCACCGTGACATGGCAGTGTCGGGGGCCCCTCCCACACCCTCTTCCCTATAGGAAATTTCCATAGGCTTACCGGAAATCAGATTCTCTATTTCCCTAATTCCTATTCAAAAGCTTCTAGGGCAGTGGTTCTCAATCTATCTAATGCCGTGACCCTGTAATACAGTTCTTCATGTTGTGGTGACCCCCAACCACAAAATTATTTTCAGATAGAAGAGCAGTGTCTCGGTTCCTAAGACCATCGGAAATATGTGTTTTCTGATGGTCTTAGGCAACCCTTGTTAAAGGGTCGTTCGACCTCCAAAGGGGTCGTGACTCACAGGTTGAGAACCTCTGTTCTAGGGTATGTTTTTGGAGGCTTCCCCTTTGATGAACTATAGGACAGTCTAATGCTAAAGCCAACTTGTCATACAACTAGTCCAGGAGGTTTTGCTCAGCAACTGGGACAGATTGCTTTCAGAAGACTTAGGAAATAAGTGACCTTTGACACAATAAGGTGAGATGTGAGCAGCTATACTTGCTGTGTAATTATCAAAATTTGTCTAGTGTAAAGATGAATCCTCAAACTCATATTCCTACTAGCCTAAGGAATAGTCATATCTGTTTCAGCCATTGTAAGCAGAGGGGACCTAGGTTATTAGCTGAGAAGTGTAAGGATGTAGTCATTCATGGATTTTTTCCCAACAAACATTTAGTGAGCACCTACTATGTGCTAGGAACTAGGAAAAGGGCAGTGAATGAGACAGACGTGGAGATTGCCTTATAGAGCGATATCTTATACTGCTCTGATAGCAACCCATCAAGGTTAAGGATAGCCTTAAATAACCAGAAGTGAGCTGACACCCAAAGGTCTTTTATAGGAAAGAGTCAGGAGTGTCTCCAACATGCAGTAAAGATAAAACCCTAGCTACTCGTCTAAAGCAGGAGAGTTATAGAATGTATAGCTACGTTTTTTATCAATTTAAGCTTCTCAAGAAAGTCCTTAGTCATTTAGATCTGCGCAAGAGAAAAGAGTCAAAATGTTTCTGTAGCAGGGGTCCTGTAGGGTACATTAATCACCGTGTGAGATGGTATTGTGCAGTAAACTGCCAAGGCTTCCAAGCTCCCAAGTTAACATGGCTTGGGGTAGATCTACCAAAATGTTGATTAAAGCCCATGACAAAAGTTCACATTTCCTCAAATAAGCAAGGTTACAGAAATTGTGTGGAGAATGTGTGGCAATATGAAGACAGAAGGACAGAGAAAAAATGAAAAATATCTTCTTCAAGCATCTTTTTGCACATAAAAAAGTAAATAAAACATCAAAATTTGGGTGCCAATTTTTAGAAAGAGACACCCAGAGCCTTGCAAAGCATGTTCAATTGTCCAGAAAAGGGAGACTAGTCAATCTTATTATAAATCTCTCTTTTTTATGGTGCAAGCTTTCCAATCACACGCTATATTGATTGATGCTATAATGATGTCTGATGGAGGTGCACGGGAGGGGAAGGAAGAAAGAAAGGGCATGTGAAGATCTTCAGGCTACTAAAATAAAACTCTTTGAAGAAAGGAACTGTATGGAGTGATGGTCCAAAATCAGCATCAGGAATGGGGGTAGATGGTTATAGCAGAACATGTGAATTTTGCTAGAAGCTCTTCCAGACTAGTTCACATTGACTCGGTGTGTTTTGGAAACTATTTATTGTATACAAGAGTTTGTAACACTTAAGCCCATACATGGGGCACCCTACGGCTTGGGAAAGAGATTTAGGCATCAACAGAAGTTGTTAGTAGTTAAAACAAAGGATGTGAATGAAATCAGTAGGAAAAGGTAACACAAGAAGAGGGGTTGCGAGCAGGAGCACTTAAGTATTCCTCAAATTTAAGGGCAAGACAGAATGAGTAGGCTAAAGAGAACCAGGGGAGAGTGTTATCAGAAAAGCTAAGGAAGTAGTAAACTTGGAGAAGAGGAGCGTGGTGAAACACAGTTGAGAAGCAGAGTAAGCTGAGAACCATAAACTACCCATTGGTTTGGCAACATTTGTCAGAGAAGTTGAAGAAAAATGTTGTGAGCAGAACCCAGACTTCAAGAGACTGAAGAGAAAGGAAGGCGAGGAAATGTGAACGGGACCAGTAATTGCTTTACAGACCTCTGAAAGGAAGAGGATGTGGATATTGTTAATAAGCTCTTATTCTGGAAGGAGCTGGCTTGCTAAATTGTAGAGATTTAGCTTCAGAACTGATCTACCTCAGCTACAAGGTTGGAAAATAACCACATTTGACCCCTTGATCTGAGCAAGTGTTAAAACAACAAAGCATTCTAAACTTGGTTCTTCTTTGATTATTAAAAGCATTTTTTTTTAGCCTTTAGAGAAATAGTGTTTTTGAAAACTTTCTCCGTAGCAATTCTTGCCCTTTTCTATGGTGTAAAAGTTCTCCATATAAATGAGTTTTGCAGAGTTCAAGGATTTGGTATCTCTTCCCTTGAAAAGCAAATTTTGGGTGCTAGTCAGACATTAAGCTTTGCAAAACATCTCCCACAGAGACAGGGAAGGTTCTCTTGATCTGCTATACAAAGGCCCCAGGCACTCAGTAACCTTTGGGTAAACAGAGAAGATGACCAACAAGCTTCAGATCTGTAATGTGACTGGAAGGCTTTGCACAAACAGAAACACCTTGGGGATGCTGGAAAGCAGATCTTGCCTTGGGTTAAACAATCACAACCTCAAAGTTATTCATGTAGATGAGCCATTAAAAATGCCAAGAAAAATAGAGCAATGATTATTTGTTCTGTTTTAACTAAACCAAGAGCCCTGGGCTATCACAACACCCTGATGTTTTCAAACTTTATCTTAGCATCAAATCCTTTTGGTGACCTAAATTATTCACAGGCTGGACTGCTATGCTTTCATCTAGGTGAGGTACGGCCAAACTTACTTCCTGAAATGCAAGACACTATTTAAAAGCCTTAGCCCTGGAAAGATGCCTCACAATCCTGGCATGTGGATTAGAATCACCTGAGGACAAATTCTAATGCATTTCTGGATTCTGATTTAATTAGCCTAGGTGAAAGCGCTCTGGTAGGATTTTTTTTTTTTTTTTTCAGTTTTTGGCCAGGGTTGGCATATGGGGCCAGTGCCCTACTCCTTTGAGCCACAGGCGCCGCCCGGTAGGATATTTTTTAAAAGTATCCCAGATAATTCTGTTGTGCAGGGACAGTTAAGAACTTCTACCCTAAAGGAAGACTCTATTTATGAAAAAGTTCCAGTTTATAAAACAAAATTCTGTTTGTAATAAAATTGTTGCCAAAGCAACAGTGAGAGAATATACTGCTGATTGTTGATTAATCAAATAGTTAATTAGAGTGGGCAAATTTACCATGAATGGAAACCCTTTCTATGTGGAATTGGAATACAATAATATGTACATTACAGAATCTGGCCTTTTTCATTCAGTCAATATTCATTCAGGAATAATTATTTGATACATGTTATTTCTTGAGTGGTATACTCTGTAAGGTATACCTTACAGTGGTATAGCACTGTAAGGTGCTACAAGAGATACACAAGTGGTTCTTAAAGTCTTTGCTCTCAAAGAGCTATTAAATGTCTGTGGAAGGTAGATTTGTCTGATATAAAACAAAATCTAACACAACTATAGCACAAGAATATGGGGAAGGGTCAAGGGAGGAGAGGGGAAAGTGAGAGAGGGTTATGGTGGAGGGAAGGGAATGGGTGGGGCCACACCTATGGTGCATCTTAGAATGAGTACAGGCGAAATTTACTAAATGCAGAATACAAATTATCTTCATACAATAACTAAGAAAATGCCATGAAGGCTATCTTGAACAGTTTGATGAGAATATTTCCAATTGTATATGAAACCAGCACGTTGTACCCCTCGATTGCACTAATGTACACAGCTATGATTTAACAATAATTAAAAAAAAAGAAAAAAAAGTTGCACATTTAATCATTTTTCACTTATTACACACCTATAAGAATTTTATGTATTATAAATTTTTTCTCATTTATAAATTTTGTGAGTTTTGTACATATGGCCTTTTTAGTAGCTAGGTAATGTTCCATTATGTGAATACATAATAATTTAACTTATTTCTCTTGCTGAACATTTAGATTGTTTTGATTATAGTGTTTGTTAGTATACACAAGACTGCAATAAATTTCATGCCTTTTTTGACCCAGCATATCACAGTGGAATTGTTAGGCAAATGTGGTATAAATTTAAAATTTTCATTAACATTGTCAAATTGCTGTTACAACTTCAGGGTTTAAAGTTGTGTTTAGAAAGACTTTTCTATTTTTCACATGCAAAAACTCTTCTATATTTTCTTCTACTCTATTAAAGAATTGTAAGTGCTAAAAAAATTTAAAAAATAAAACAAAATCTAAGAACCAAGAAACACTAAAGGATCTTATACAGCCATTGTCATTTTGGCAGATTAAAAATAAATGTCATTTTTGCATTAAAAATGACTGCAAATTCTACTTCTCCTAGCAAAAAATGACATCTATTTTTCTTTCCCCTTAAATCTGCTGGCCTGTGACCTTCTTTGACCATGATTTTGTGGTAGTTGTTGGCTTAGGCTTTAAGAATTTGGTAGCTTCTGCCTTTCTTCTCCTGTAGCCTTTACTTCCATGTAAAGTAGTCCTGCTATTTCACTGGAGAGAATATGAAGAGAGTTAAATGCCCAACTGTTTCAGTTGTCCTGAGAAAAGTGCTAGATGTATGAATGGAGCCATCTTGAGATGTAGTCTTGAGGCCATTGTGTGAGAAAGCCCAAATTTGCCCTGTGGATTAGGCACATGGAAAATTAAGGCACCCTGGCAGCCCCAGATAAGCTGCTTGATATTCACTCACATCACTGAACAGGTGAGACCAGTAGAAGAATCAGTCAACCTGCAGAACCATGAGAAACAATATGTAGTTTTGTTTTAAGTCGCTAAGCCTTGGGGTCATTTGTTACACAGTAGGTTAATAATTGATATGGAAATTGGTAACTGGAAGTGGAGTACTCCAGGATGAAAATCTAAAGCATGTGGTATTAGCTTCAGATCAGGTAGCAGATGGGAGGGGGAAAGGTGGCAAGGAAGCTCTTAGTGGAGGTTGGGAAAGCAGTGAAGTACTTACTATTAGGAAGTGAAAAAGACAAAACTCGTATAATGTGGCTCCAGAATTATTTGGCAGCACTGTTGCCTGTGGTAACCTGGAGTATAGAAAATACATAAATGAATTTATGGATCTGGCTTAGGAAATTTTCAGGCAAAATGTTGAAAGTGAAGATTGGCCTCTTTTAGTTACCTGTTGTGGAGCATGGGAAAACAGAAATGAGCCAAAGGAGAAACTATTCCTTTTTAAAACAGAATTAAGAGGAAATGTTTTCATCCCTGGTCTCACTAGGTTTGGAAAAATAAAATGTTTTCATTCCCAGTCTCTCTATGAAGCAAAAAGTTTTCGAAGTAAGGAATGGTCTCAAGGTAAAAGATTAAATCCAGGGTGATAACAGTAAAATAGCCTCAGAGTAAAGATCAAATCAAGGTTTTGTGACCTTGGGCAACAAGGTGATAAGACCTCAGAAAGATGTCAAAATGTTAAGAGCTTTTCTCCACGGCACCCTAACTCACAGTCCAAGAAAAAGAGGTGTTTGGCTGAAGAAGTTTATGGCTGTTTATTCAATAAGGTGAAATTTTTAATTTGATGCATAGAAAACATACAAAATTTTAAAGAGAATTTTCTTGGTAAAACTACCACCAGTTTGGAAATGAGGCTTCTGGCTCCAAATTTTGCACAGGCAGAAACCGGGCAGAGAAAGAAACTCAGCTATGAACATGGGCTTTCTTTTCGGGAAAAGTAAAGAGTTTTCAAGGGGTAGAGCCTAGATGCAGAGTGGGGAACCAAGATCCACCAAGAATAGAGGATTGGGGGGAAATGAGCCAAAGAGGCAAATGAGAAATGAGAGGGCAGACCTGGGCCCTGATCAAGGGGCAGCTGCAGCCCTGTAGCAGGAGACCCTGGCAACACCTGCCCAGGTGGGTTTCAAAGCTACTATGGACCAGAGCCAGCCACAGGCTCTTCTTTCCCCACTTTTTGAATGAGAGTGCTCATACGATGTCACTTTTGTATGCTGGGTGTTTGGGGAGAAAGATAACTTATTATTATTTTTTTTTAATTCAGAAGTCTTTGGACAGAGAGGAGCCATACTCATTAGCTATACCCAGGAACTGAGCCTTAGGCTCCTCATTTGTGTCTAGACCTGATTTAGATGAAAAAAATTCTGCATCTTAAGTCCAAGCCTGATGCCATATTAGGATGCCTTTTGAGGATCTTGGGGAGGGATAGTGTATTTTGAATGTGGGTGTAATATGCATATAAATAATTTAGAGCCAGAGTATATTAAAGATGGCCTCAAAGTCTATGCTTTCCTTCCATCAAGAGATGGAGCTTTTTTTCTCCCTCCCCTTTCAACCTAAACAGGCATTGTGAATTTCTTTGTCCAAGAGAATGTGGCAGAAGCAATTCTTGTCTCATCTAGACTAGTCCAGGCTGGACTGCAACTTGGCAGTCTTGACTTTGATGGGGTCTTGAGCCACCATGGAAAAAGTCCAGCTACCTTGCTTGGGACCATAGGCTGATGCCCAGCTGTCCTGGAAAACTGCCTGGAGATGATTATCTGGTGTGGAAGCCCCGGCCAGCCATGCGGAGGGGCCACACACAGGAGAAGGAAGGCGCTGCAGCTGACAGCTACCACCTACCTGACCAGTTACAGAACTGGCCCCAGGCAAGACTAGAACTGTTTATTCAACCCACAAAACCTAGAGAGATAACAAATAATTGTTGTCTTAAGGCAGTAAGTTTGGGGGAGGTTTGTTTTATAGAAATGGATAATTTACACAGTTGTGAGCCAGAACTGGAGCTTCTATACATACAGAAAAATCTTGAAATAGAGAGTCCTAGTTGAGAAGTCAGTTAAACTAGCATTATTTTGTATTATTATTTTGAAGGCTTTTCTTTGTTGGTTTATTGCATCTCAACAGAAGCAATCCTTGGATCCTTGAGAATAAGTAAACCAAAGAAAGGACCCTGATTCCACTTACTCTGTCATTGTGTCTAGATGGACAAAGGGCTGGGAAAATTCCCTCAATAGATATTTATTAAGTATCTACAGTGACTGCCAGGATAACCCAAGGAGAAAAAAACTTTTGTATAAAGTTGCAATAAGTTAAGATTAATTCGTTGTTAAAGAAAGACATATTTTTATAAATTTAGTGTAGCCTAAGTGTACTGTGTTTCTAAAGTCTACAGCAGTGCACAGTAATGTCCAGGCCTTCGCATTCACTCCCCACTCACTCACCGACTCACCCAGGGCAACTTCTAGGCCTGCAGGCTCCATTAGTGGTAAGTGACCTATACAGGTGTACCATTTTAAAATATTTTATGCCATATTTTTACTGGATCTTTTCTATGTTTAGATACACAAACACTTCCCCTTATGTCAGAAATGCCCTCAGTGTTGAGTACAGTGACTGGCTGTGCAGACCTGTAGCCTAGGAGCAGTAGGCTACCATGTAGCCCAGGTGTGGAGTGGGCTATACTAGGTTTGTGTAAGTACATTCTGTGATGGTCCCACAACCGTGAAATCACCTAATGATTTCTCAGAACATATACCCATTGTTAAGCAATGCATAACTATGTATTAGCTGCTATCCCATATTATCATATCCCATAGTTATTGAATAACTATAATTGTAACTATGTACTTTCATATAGCACATACAACATGGTTCCCCCATATTCTTGTGAAGTCACCTAAGTACACCTAAAAATAAAAGTAAATTCACAAAATGGGCATGGGGTTAAAAAAAATCAAATGATCAGTACTAGCGGCCATATCCCCAGTGTGCTTGGAGACACCGACCACGGCTTACACCAGTAACAGAAGCAAATCATCAATGTTTTTTCCTGCTGCTCTAAAATTTTCCCCTATGCAGTAACCAAGCAGTGGAAAATCCCCAGCACGAAGGTTCACAGAGGAAGTGTACTGGTCACTAGATTTATCTCTCAATGGTGTGTTTCCACTAATAAATGGCTCTCTGAACAAGGACTCCTAGTGTGGAAAAGCTCAGGTTCATAGCCCAGATGAATAACAAATAAAAAATGTGGTTCAAAGGGGATGATTCGAATATTTTCTTCTTATACTGTACTTGTATTAGTGTTCATTTGAAATTACAGAAGAACCTCTGTAAATTGGCCACCCAAGGGACTGTAATAAACCGGTCAGCACACAGAGGTGGTCAACATCAGGAACTAGGCCTATTGTACTGATATGCACATGTGCTGCATGACTGGTGCATGAAAATGAAGTCAACTTAACAGGTGGTCAATGCAGGGAGGTGTTGGCTGTGAAGGTTCTACTATGCAATTAATCAATTAACAAAGTAAATTATGTAATATGATAGGCAGTGACAGTATTATTAAAAAAAAGAAGGTAGAACAAAGGAAGAGGACCTAAGAGTGCTGGCAGGGGACGCCTCCTAGAAAGGGGTGAATTTAAGGTGAATTCTGAATAGGGTGGTTGGGCAGGCCTCTTTGAAAAGGCCTAGAGGTGGGGAAGTTGGCTCTGGGGGTAATTTTGTGAGAGAGAGTGGTAGGGTAGGATCAACGCAAAGGCCTTATAGCAAGAAGGGCCTAGAATAGTTTCTGAGATGTGCCTGGCACATTTGAGGAACAGAAGTCACTTGTTACATTTTCTGTAACATGCTGTCTAAAAATCACAGGACTATAGATTCTTAGAGTCAGGAAGGCCTGAAAAAATTGTACAGTCCAACCTCCCAGCCAAAGCAGGAATGTTCAGCACAGCAGCGTGGATCCATACTTGTCAGGCTCCAAAGAATCCCTCCAGGCCGAGGCTCACTGGCTTGCAAGGAAGCATGTCCCGTCTCTTTTGGCCACCTCCAGTGGTTAAACAACCTTATGCTGAGCTGAGATCTGCCTCCTTTGGTTTCTCCCTGTGATGCCATTTCCACCCTTTGAAGTAACACAAAACCCCTCCTTTCAACCTGTGGGTATTATTCTCTTGGCTAAGGACGCTTCTGGGACAGTTTGGCGCAGAGGCAAGAATATGGGTTCTGAAGTCAGGGGAGGATTGGGTTCAAACCCACATACCAACTGTGGCACCTTGAGGAAGTGATTTCATCTCCTCTAGTTTGGGGGTCCTTATCCTGAGGAGCATTGGAGACTACGCAGGTGCTCAGTAAATGGCAGCTGTTGGCATGTCATTTATCTGCAGGGTGACACCTTTTAATTGCACACTATATCCTGGGCTAGAAAAGCTCAGCATATATGCTGTGGAGGGAAGTTAATTCAAATTCAAAAGGCCCCTGAATGCTTCCCATGAAGCTCTGGATGCACTGGCCGACCTTAAGAAAAAAGAAACAACTAGCCCCGTTTGCTGGTTCCTTGGTGCAGATATTCTGAAATAAAAAACCAAAAACTAGTGAAGAAGGAAAAAAGCCTTGCAGAGTGAAAATGGTGCACAGTGAACTGCCCAGGCCCTAATGCATCCTAGGAATTTTCTAGGGAGAAAATGTAGGCACACAACTGGACACTCCCCGGACACAGACAATGAGGGAGAAACACAGGGTAGCCGCCCAGGATCACAGAACAGATTCTTCCAAGAACTCAGATGTGACGTCCACTGAGCCCCTTTAAGAGGGAGTTTCTTCAGGATAGAGGAACCCACTGAGACTGAGGCACACTAGTGGCTGCCGGAGCCCGGAGGAGGGGGATGGGGGAAAACTGCCTGACAGGTACCGGGTTTCACTTTGGAGTGAAATGTTTGGGGCAACAAGATGAGCAGTTCACTTTGTGCTTCACTCACATGCATGGTTTGCTGTAAAATGGTTAATTTTATGTTGTGTGAATTTCCCATCAATAAATTATTTAAAAAAAAAAAAAAAAAAAAGAGGGAGTTTCTTAGCCATGATGACACAGTGAAAGATTGTGCATCTTCAGATAAGAGAGGAAGCAATTACCCTTTACTGGACACCACCTGTGTGCTGGGCTGTAAACAGTAGGAACATCTTTCTGCCTGAGAACGTAATGTGTGTGACACCATATGGCCTTGGTCACATTGTCCCTCTAAGAAGCAGCAGCCAGCATCATGCAGACAATTACCAATGACAACTCCCCCCCCCCTCCCACTTTTCCCCAAATCCTCTCCAGTCATCTCCAGTCTATAAAACCAGTGTATGGTGCCCCATGATCGCATTAATGTGCACAGCTATGATTTAACAATAACTCCCCCCCCAATGGATACTTTCCATTATGAAAGTATCAAAATCAGTAGAGCAGGGCTGAATCCAGGCAGGGTTAAAGCAGTCTATATAAAACCACCTGGCCTAGACAGATGTAGCAAACACCTGGCAACTATGCTTAACTATCTTCTTTGAAAGACAATGCTTAGTTTAAAGGACTCATTCTCTAACTTTTCTAAGCATGTATGCTTTGAAAAGTTATCAAGTAGTGATGTGCATATATGAATCTCATTCTATTGACTAGTCCCTATATCTGGCCAGTGACAAAAAAAAAAAAAAAAAAACTGAATTCAGGTAATTTTAGACAACTATATCAACCCTTTAGTTTTTTTTTAGTCTTCTTACCTGAAAGAGAATCTCTCTCCAGAATGCATTCAGTCAAATGCAGGTGTTATTATTATCATTACCAGTTTTCATCTAGTTCAATATTCTCCCTGTGTTTCTGCTCACTCCTTCCTCCTGTCTGGCCCTTAAACTCACAGGGCTCTCACTCTGCTCCTGGCAACCTCAGCCTCACAAAGAGAAGGGAGGGGTCTCAGGGCCCCAGCTGAACGTTGGTGATGAGGAGGTTCTGCATCTGACTTGTGGTCACCTGTGAGCTACCTCCAGCTGCTCTGTCCTTGTCTCTTGTAAGTCCTAAGGTGTGGTGCACTTCATGTGACTTTTTACAGCTTTTGGACATAGACACTCGGCTGGGAATGTGCTTCCTTTCCTTCACCCCAGGAACTTCTCTGTAGTCTTCCCATGACTCTGATCCTTCATCAGGGCACCCAGGGCTGGGCAGTGAGCCCACTGTGTGCCCTCCCAATACTTACAGTCCATGGGAATCACACACGCCTTTGCCACGCCCCACAATGGGTTTGGGCTGTCCTCAGATACTTTCTCCTCATCTCTCAGCTGGTCTGTCTGACAACGGTCCTCCAGAGGGCTGTAGATTAGAAGCACACAGGAGCCCTGTCTTCCAGAATGATGTCACCAAACTTGTTGGGGAGGTTCTCTTGTGCCTCTACCTTGAGATTGGATAGGTCCAGTGCCTGCCTTCTTCCATGAAGCTGGAAGGCTTCATAAACTCTCATCTGTACAAAACAAGCTAATCTCACTTCACCAAGCCCCTGTGAATATATCCTAGTGGCAAAGGTCACAAATGAGATCTTGTGGCTACTTTAAATCAATTTGGGTCAATACCTGGCAAGGTCTCCACTGAGCCTGGTCATTGATAGCTTAGATTCTTTATTCTTGGCAGTCATGATGGAATGGCAAGGGAAAGGAGTGGGCAGTGACAAGGAAGAAAAAAGAACAGAACCACACTTTGCTGTGGTGTCATTGCAGCATGCAAATATTTAGCATGTCCCTTTTTATTTTTATTTTTTTATTGTTAAAACATAGCTGTGTACATTAGTGCAATCACCTGTACCCATTCTAAGATGCACCATAGATGTGGCCCCACCCATTACCCTCCCTCCACCAAAACCTCCCTGCTCCCTTCCCCTTCCTTGGCCCTTTCCCCATAGTCTTGTGCTATAGTTGGGTTATAGCCTTCATGTGAACGCTATAATATAGCTTCATAGTAGGGCTGAGTACATTGGATACTTTTTCTTCCATTCCTGAGATACTTTGCTAAGAAGAATATGTTCCAGCTCCATCCATGTAAATATGAAAGAGGTAAAGTCTCCATCTTTCTTTAAGGCTGCATAATATTCCATGATATACATGTACCACAATTTGCTAGTCCATTCGTGGGTCAATGGGCACTTGGGCTTCTTACATGACTTAGCAATTATGAATTGGGCTGCAATAAACATTCTGGTAAAGATGTCTTTGTTATATTGTGATTTTTGGTCTTCTGGGTATAAACCTAGTAAAGGAATTATAGGGTCAAATGGCAGGTCTATTCTTAGATCTCTAAGTATTCTCCAAACATCCTTCCAGAAGGAACGTATTAGTGGGCATTCCCACCAGCAGTGTAGAAGTGTGCCCTTTCCTCCACATCCACGCCAACAGTTCTGGTTGTGGGATTTTGTTATGTGGGCTACTCTTACTGGGGTTAGGTGATATCTCAAAGTAGTTTTGATTTGCATTTCTCTGATGATTAAGGATGATGAGCTTTTTTTTCATGTGTTTGTAGATTTTGCATCTGTCTTCTTTAGAGAAG
>CAUYPK010013403.1:0-34339 GCA_963574355.1 Loris lydekkerianus | reverse complement strand
AGGTTACCATTTATTGGGCCTTGAATAATATAACCTTTATTCCCTTGTATAGGAGGTCCATTAAGCGTTGACTTTGGAAGCTTGCCATTGGAAAAATGCCTTTTTTTTTTTTTTTTTTTTTTTTTTTCCTTTTCTATTTGGTGAGATTGAGTTTTGATTTTGCTCAGTCTGGTGAAGAGCTCCTGATCTCAAAGGGACCACAAAACCCAGCTTCCCAGAGGCTGAGAATTGGGAGTACAGCTCAAAGAAACCTGCTGAACCCCCAATATTACTCCATTCTCTCTCTTTCTGTCCCTCTCTTCTTTTGGTCAACTTTTCCTGTTACCCCCCACACACATTTTCCTTTTATTTTTCTTTTACCTTTTCTTCCTTCTTGCTCTTCATTCTTCTGATTCTTTTGGTACTATACCAAAAAGACACTTTGATACATAATGTCAGAGATAATTTAACACAAAGAGTAGGAACAAGTGAAAATTAAAAATAGGGTAAGGAATAAAACCAAAAGAAAACACTCATGGCAGAAGAAACAACAGAAATAGCCTGGCTCCATGAAAAACCAGAACAGAACAAGCTCTCCCAGGGATCATGAGGTAGTGACTGCAAAGGATTCTAACTATAATGAAAGGTTAGAAATTAAAGAAAGGTATGGTAAAAATGGATGGTAAAAACAAACAAGGCAATTGCTGAGAAAGTAGAAAATAACCAAAATGAAATCCAAAAACAACCAAATAAGGGATGAAAGTTATGAAGAAAATAGAAAGGATATAGAAGAGCTGAAGAAATTGAAGCAGTCAAACAGGGCATTTAAAGATGCAGTAGAAAGTATCAATAACAGATTAGACCATGGAGAAGAAAGATTCTCAGAGCTAGAGGATGAAGCTCTTGAGCTAACACTTCCAATTAAAGAGACAGAAAAGAAGAAAAAGAAAGCAGAATGTTCACTGAGAGATAATGAGACTTCATAAAATGTTCATCCACACAAATTATAGGTATATCAGAAGAACAAGAAGAATGTCCTAGATGAATACAAGCCTTACAAGAAGATATTGTAAGTGAAAAATTACCGAGTATCACCAAAGATTCTGAAACACTATACTGAGTGGGATATCAAGCCCTAGGTTTTCTCAAATGAAACATACCTTCTCCTAGACACATTGTCACGAACCTATCCAACGTCAAGTTGAAAATGAAAATTCTGTAAGCAGTCAGGAGTAATTGCCAATTGACCTACAGGGGTAAATCCATCATGGTGAAAGTAGACTTCTTAAATGAAACTTTTCAAGCCAGAAGACAATGGTAATCTACCTTTACCTACTTAAGCAAAACAACTTTCAGCCCAAAATTCTATATTATGCTAAGCTAAGCTGTAAAATTGATGGAGAAATTAACACTTCTATTGATATTCCAACATTGAGAAAGTTTTCCACAAGAAGAGCAGTTCTACAGGAAATACTTAGACCTATTCTACACACTGACCATCACAATGGACTACCAGCAAACTAAATACCTAGAAACTAAATGACAAAACTGAGATTCCACAATGATGAAAAAGATAAAACTAAGGAATGGAATTTCACAAAATAAGATGAATAGAACACCACCACACTTATCAATTATATTGATAAATGTTAATGGCTTGAATTTCCCATGAGGAAGCACACGCTGGATAATAGGATAAAAAAACCACAACCCATCCATATGCAGTGTGCAGGAAACTCACGTAGCCTCAAAGGATAAAGCAAGATTCAAGGTCAAGGGATGGAAAACAATATTTCAGTGAAATGACAATAAGAAGACAAGAGACGTTGCAATCTTACTACAGATACAAGTGTATTTACAGCCACTAAAGTCAAAGAAGACTAAGATAGACACTTTATATTGGTCAAGGGAACAATACAATAAGAAGACATTTCTTTCTTTCTTTCTTTCTTTTTATTTATTTATTTATTTATTTTTGCTTAAAATAGCATTCCCCCTCTCTTTATTTTTCTCTTATTTTAATTAAATCATAACTGTATACATTAATACATTTATGGGGTAAAATGTGCTGATTTTACATACAATTTAGAATGCTTATATTAAGCTGGTTAACATAACACAAGAAGACATTTCAATTGTAAATACATACGCAACTAAGTTAAATGCTCCCAGATTCTTGAAACAGAACTTAATTTGTCTGAGCAATATGATCTCTTATATCACCATGGTATTAAGGTACTTTAACAATACCTTTACAGTGTTGGATAGATCCTCTAAACTGAAACTAAGCAAAGATACAAGGGATTTAAATGTGATCCCAGAACAATTGCATTTTATAGACATACAGAACATACAACCCCAAACATAAGAAATATACATTCTTCTTGTCAGCCCATGGAACATGCTCCAAAATAGATCATGTTCTAGGACACAAATCAAATCTCAACAAGAACAAGAGAATTGTATCTTTTCAGACCACAAAGCAATAAAGTTGGAACTCAACTCTAGCAAAATGTACCATCCCTACACAAAGGCCTGTTTCCAGCAAACAGGCCTTTATGCTGAATGGCAGCTGGGTCAGGAAAGAGAAAAGAGAAAATTGTTAACTTCACTGAACAAAACAACAACTAAGTGACATCTACCAAAACGTGTGGGACACTGCAAAAATAGTCCTAAGAGGGAAATTTACCACATTAGATGACTACATTCAGAAAACAAAATTAAAAAAAAAGTGCATCCAAAAATCTAATGAATCATCATACAGAAATAGAAAAGAAAACCAACCCAATCCCAAACCTAGCAGAAGAAAAGTAATAAGCAAAATTCAAACAAAAACAAAATTTAGGGCAGCGCCTGTGGCTTAAGGGAGTAGGGCGCTGGGCCCATATGCCAGAGGTGGCGGGTTCAAACACAGCCCCAGCCAAAAACTGCAAAAATAAATAAATAAATAGATGAATAAATAAATAAATAAAATTGGAAATAAAATATTCACTCAGATTTTTATTATTATTATTATTGATGGGGATTCAATGAGGATACAAAGAAGCAGGTTACACTGATTGCATTTGTTAGGAAAAGACCTTCTTATATTTGTGTCCAGCTCCCAAAAGATGTGTCACATCCTGTGAACACCCACTCCCCTCCCTCCTTCCTTCTCTCTGCTCTCCTCTTTCCCACCTCCTACTATGTAATAGGTCATTAATTGTCCTCATATCAGAAATGGGTACATAGGATTCTTGCTTCTCCATTCTTGTGATGCTTTACTAAGAATAATGTGTTTCACTTCCATCCAGGTTAATACAAAGGATGTATCAAAAAGATGTAAAGTCATCTTTTTTGAGGGCTGAAAAGTAATCCATGGTAGACTTATACCACAGCTTGTTAATCCATTTCTGAGTTGGCAGGCATTTAGGCTTTTTCCATATTTTGGTGATTGTATGTTGAGCTGTGATAAACATTCTAGTTCCAGTATCCTTATGGTAAATTAATTTTTTTTTCTTCTGGGTAGATGTCCAATAACGTGACTGTGGGATCAAATGGGAAGTCTAGTTTGAGTTCTTTGAGGGCTCTCTGTACTTCCTTTCCAAAAAGGTTGTATTAATTTGCAGTCCCACCATCAATGTAAAAGTATTCCTTTCTCTCCTCATCCACACGAGCATTTGCAGTTTTGATATTTTTTGTGATGTGGGCCATTCTCAATGGGGCTAGATGACATCTCAAGGTGGTTTTGATTTGCATTTCTCTAATAATTAGGGGCAATGAGCATTTTTTCATATGTTTGTTAGCCATATGTCTATCTTCTTTAGAGAACGTTTTATTCATCTTCCTTGCCCAGTGATATAAGGGATGGATGATTAATTTGAGTTTTCTGAGGATCCTAGTTATCAAGCTTTTTATGGATTCAAAATATGCAAATATCCTTTTCCATTGTGTAGGTTGGGTATCTGCTTTGGTTATGGTCTTCTTACCTGTAAAGAAGCTTTCCAGTTTAATTAAGTCCCATTTGTTAACTTTTGTTATTGCAATTGCCATGGGAGCCTTCTTCATAAAGTGTCTCCCCAGGAAACAAGTGTTTTTTCCATGCATTCATTGAGGATTATTACCATTTCATCTCTTAAGTTTAGGTCTTTTACCTATCTTGAATCAAATTTTGTGAGTGATGAAAGGTGCAGGTGCAGTTTCAGTCTTTTAAACATGGATATCCAGTTGTCCCAGCACCGTTTATTGAATAGGGATTCTTTTCCCTAGGGTATGTTCTTGTTTGGTTTATCAAAGATTAGGTGGCTGTAAGACATGAGTTTTATCTCCTAGTCTTCTGCTCGGTTCCAGATGTGTATGTCTACATTTGTGCCAATACCATATTATTTTGATCACTATAGCCTTGTAATACAGCCTAAAGTCTGGTAGGCTGATTTGTTATTGTTACTAAGAATTGCATTATATATACGTATTTTTTTCTTGTTTCATACAAAATGAAGAATTATTTTTTCCAAATCTTGAAAGTCTCATGTTGGTATTTTAATAGGAATGGCATTGAATCTGTAGATTTATTTGGGAAGTATAGACATTTTAATAATGTAGATTTTCCACAGCCATGAGCATAGTATGTTCTTCCATTAGTTAATATTTTCTGCTATTTCCTATCTTAGAGGTTCGTAATTTTCTTTATGGAGTTCCTTCACCTTTTTTGTTAGGTATATTCCTAGGCATTTCATTTTCTTTGACACTACCGTGAAGATGGTTGTGTCTTTAAGTAGCTTCTCTTCCTGGCTGTTATTGGTGTATAAGAAGACTACTGATTTGTGGACATTGATTTTGTATCCTGAGACATTACTATAGGTTTTGAATCACTTTCAGGATTATTGTGATGGAGTCTTTGTGGTTATCTAAATATAAGATCATATCATGAACAAAGATGGAAAGTTTGACAATTTGGGTGCCCTTTATTTCCTTCACTTGCCTGATTGAATTGGCTAGAACTTCCAGCACTATGTTGAATAGTAGTGGTGACAGAGGACAATCTTGTCTGGTTCCAGTTCTAAGTTAAAAGCTTTCAGTTTTACTCCATTTGGTAAAATATTAGTTTTGGGTTTGTCATAGATGGCTTCAATTAGTTCAAGAGATGTGCCTTCTCATTGTTTTCTATAAGGAAGATGGCTTCGATTAGTTTAAGAGATGTGCCAACTATGCCTATATTCTCTATGAGTGGAGAAAGGTGCGGGTCCAGTTTCAGTCTTTTAAATGTGGATATCCAGTTGTCCACCTATTAGATGTGCCACATATTCTCTATAGGCATAGTTGGCACATCTCTTAAACTAATTGAAGCCATCTTCTATTTAGAAAATGATGCTGGATTTTATCAAATGCTTCTTCTGCATCTATTGAGAAGATCATATGGTCTTTGTTTTAGCTTCTGTTGATATGGTGAATTATGTTTATGGACTTCAGTATGTTAAACTAGCCTTGCATCCCTGGCATGAAACCTACTTGATCATGATTTATGACTTTTTTAATGAGAAGCTGTGGTCCATGGGGTAGGATTTTGTTGAGAATTTTTGCTTCTATCTTCGTTAGTAAAGTTGGTCTGAAGTTCTTTTTAATTGGGTCTTTTCCTGGTTTTGGTATCAGGGTGATGTTTGCTTCATAGAATGTGTTGGGGAAGACTTCTTTGTAGGAATAATTTCTGAAGTATCAGAATAACATCCTTTGAATGTTTGATAGAATTCTGGTGTGAAGCCATCTGGACCAGGGCTTTTTTTTTGGGGGGGGGGGATTTTGTATTGTTTCTGTGATATCAGTGCTTGAAATTGGTCTGTTGAGATTAATATCTTCCTTACTAAGTCTAGGGAGAGGGTATGATTCCTAATATTGATCCATTTTCTTCTCATTGTCAATTTCTGGACATAAAGTTTCTTGTAGTATTCAGAGATAATCTCTTATATGTCTTTGGTATCTGTTGTTATTTCCCCTTTATCATTTCTGATTGAGGTCAAGAAGTATTTTACTTTTCCATTTTTAGTTAGTCTGGTGAAAGGTTTATCTGTTTTATTTATTCTTTTTACAAAACCATCTCCTTGTTTTGTTAATTTTATGAATGATTCTTCTGTTTTCAATTTCATTAATCTCTGATTTTGGATGTTTCTTTTCTTTTGCTGGGTTTAGGCTTAGATTGTTCTTTTTCCAATTCCATAAGATGGCTTGTAAATTTGTTGATGTGGTCTTTTTCTGTTTTATGAATATAGGCATCTAAAGTGATAAGTTTTCCTCTCAGGACCGCTTTCACCATATCCCTGAGATTTGGGTAGCTGTGCCTTCATTGTTGTTTTTCTCAAGGAGGTTAATGATTTCTTCATTTTTCTCTTCCTGAACCAACTATCATTCAGCATAAGTTTGCTTATTTTCCATGCCTTCATATGGGGTTGAACATTTTTGTTGGGGTTGAGTTCCAACTTTATTGTCTTATGGTCTGAGATGACACAAGGGAAAATTTTAATTATTTTGATTCTGTTGAGGTTTGTTTTGTGTCCTATAAAATAATTTACTTTGGCAAATGTTCCATGGGCCAATGAGGAGAATGTGTATTCTTTAGCTTTGGTGATGGAGTGTTCTATATATGTCTATCAAGCACCATTGTTCTAGGGTCACATTTAAGTTCTTTGTATCTTTGTTTAGTTCATATTTAGAGGATCTGTCCAGCTCTATAAGAGGATTGTTAAAGTCCCTTGCTATTATGGTGTTAGGTGATATCATATTGCTTAGGCTAATTAAGGTATGTTTCAAGAATATGGGAGCATTTAATTTAGAATTGAAATGCCTTCTTGTTGAATTGTTCCTTGGACCAATATAAAGTGTCCATATTTTTCTCCTTCAACTTTTGTTGCTTTAAATACACTTGTATCTGAAAATAATATTGCAACCCCTCTTTTCTTCTGAATTCCATTTGCCTTTATAATCATCTTGGTGGTGGGTGAGACATCTGTATGGGAGGAAAGTTCCCAACCAGGGACACCCCACTGTGAAGATCAGCAAAGGGAGCCTGTGTCAGCAGGCCTCTTGCTGGGGGCCTAGTGAGTGGTGGTCTGAGTTCTATCTGCAGGGAGTGGTCCTTCAGTTTGGACAGGCCCAGGAACAGCTGTTCCCCATGGGAAAGGTTGCAGAGACCTGTCCATGAAGAATTGTTAAGAACTGTGGAATCCCAGATGTGCAGGGGCTGAGTGCTGAGGTGGACTGGTGATCACAGAGAACAAATAAGCTGGTAAAGTGCTCTAAACCTGGCATCCATGGAGAGATTAACAGCTATGACATTCATCCCCTGAATTCACATCACCACCTGGTATCCAGGAAGTATATTGCAGCATAAATATATTCCTACAAAAATGGAATCTCTACATCTATATATATCTGTATATACATTTTTTTGACTGTTGCTTTTCGCTTTTTTTCTCTTCTTTTTAATTTAGCTGATATTATTATTATTATTATTATTATTATTTCTCTCTCTTCTTTCCTTCTTCAATTGGTTGCTGAGATTGATTGCATCAGGCTTAGTGTTCTTTTTCTTTGTTGTTGTTGTTTTGTTTTCTTCTGTTTTCCTTTTCTTTTGTCTTGTATAAATATGCTTTGCTTTTTGCTAAGTTGTAAGGTTGGATCTTTTCCTATCTTCCATTTTTACATCCAACAATAGCAAGGACTTCTGTACTTAAAAAAAAAAAAAAATTGTTTTGAGGGGAGATTTTTTGGGGTTGCAGAATTTTAACTTGAATTATTCTCTCACTCTAGTACACTCCAGTGCATTCTTTCAGTTGATGGAGACTCTTATACTTATCTCAACTCTCCCACATAAAATGCTTTGGCATCAGCTAAGATATTGCCCCCACAACGTTTCTTGTATTTTCTTTCTATTGTTCTTGGTTTATTGCCTTTCTTCTTTCTTTCTTTATCCCTCTTCCCTTCCTTCCCTTGATTTGATTCAATGGTATGTTTAATTTTCCTTTATCCATTCTCTTTTTTATTTTCTTTTCTTTCTCTTTCCAGTCTTTCTTTGCTGAGGGTGGTTGTGACACAGCAGTGGTCTTGTTGACCATAGCAGTAGCCTGGCTCAAAGAGGCCAGGGAGAACTTTCTACTCTTGACCCCAGGAAGAAAGTAGTAGGAAGATCATGCTGCAGAACTTTTCTACTTATCTTTTTAATTTTATTTTCTTATTCAATTCTTCCTTATTCAATTTGTCTTTCTTGGTTTTGTGTTTTTTCTTTTTCTTGCCTTCCTATTTTGTGGTACAGGAAGAGTCAGGCTGTGAACAGACAAGTAAAGAATGCCTAATTTTCAGGAACCTATCCAGCTCAGGACCTGCCAACCCTTGACCTATAGGTTTGACCTTAAGACCATGTTGAGTAACAATATCTCTTCTATTACTCTCATCCTCTCTTTCTGTCCTCAATCTTGCCTAGTCTTCGATATGCTTCTATTATTCCCCATTCCCCCTTCTTTTGGCTTTTATTTCTCTTATTTTTTTTCTATTGCTTTTCTCCTACTCTCCATCTTCTTTTATTTTTATTTTATTTTTCTCTTCTTTTTCTCCTATCCTCTTGCTTCTCTTTGCTTGCTGTAACCCTTTTCCACCTTTGGGCCCCATACTTAGAGGCCTCTTCCTCACCTAAACTCTGAGACAAGGTAACTTCAAGCAAAGGAGAAAGTGAGAAGGAAAAATGTGCACAAGGAAGTGAACAAGAAGAAAGCACAGATGAGGAGGAACCAAAAGAAAAATTAAGGCACCATGAATAACCAAATTAGAGCAACTCCTCCATGGGACCATGAGGCAATTTTTAAAGAAGACTTCTACTATAATGAATTAATGGATTTGACAGAAAGGTAATTTAAAATATGGATGATTAAGACAGTAAAGGGATTGGAAGAGAAATTGGAAAGACAGAATCAAATGTCAGATGAGAGATATGTAGAATATAGAAAAGGTATTGATGAGCATAAAGAAATGAATAAGACAATCAGGGAATATAAAGAAGTGGTTGAAAGTATCAAAAATATTAGACCCGGGAGAAGAAAGAACATCAGAGGTAGAGTATAAAGTCTTTCCATTAACAGAGGTAGCAAAAGAGTCAGAAAAAAAGAGAGAAAGCAGAGAAAGAGCTTACAGAATAACAAGATGCCATGAAGCATTCAGACATATAGATAATAGGAATCCATGAAGGGGGGAAATATTGTACCAAAGGAATGGAAGCCCTATAGGAGACTATAATAAATGAGAACATCCCAAGTATTACTAAAGAACCTGACACACTCCTTTCAGGTGGATATCAAACCCTGGGTCATCTCAACTCTAATAGACCATTTCCAAAACACATTGTAATGAACCTGTCTATAGTTAAGATGAAGGAGAAAATCCTGCAAGCAGCTAGAAATAAAAGTCAATTGACCAACAAGGGCAGAACCATTAGGTTGACAGCAAACTTTTCAATTGAAAACTTCCAAGTCAGGAGAAGATGATCATCCACCTTCAACACCCTTAAACAAAATTATGTTCAGCCTAGAATCCTGTATCCTTCCAAACTTAGCTTTAAAATTGATAGAGAAACCAAATCATTTGCAGAAATAGAAGCTCAGAGGAAATTCATCACAACAAGACCAACTCCACAGGAAATACTTAGAACTATTCTCAGTAGTAAACACCACAATGAACCTTCCCAAAAGTACACATCTAAAAGCCAAAGGCCAGAACTCAGCTTTCACAGTGGCACAAAGGAAAAAATCGCAGAACAAACTAAGATTAATAGAATTCTAACACAACTATTGATACTTTCAATAAATATCAACAGATTGAATTCCCCACTAGAGAGGCACAGGCTACCTGATTTGATGAAAAACACAAGCTATCTATGCTGTCTACAGAAGGACAAATCAAGATTCAGGGTGAATGGATGTAAAACAGTGTATCAAGGAAATGGAAATCAGAAGAAAGGAGGAGTTGCAATCTTAATCTCAGACACAAGCAGATTCAAAACAACTTTAGTTAAGAAAGACCCATGAATGGATTAATAAATTATGTTATATATACACTGTGGAATATTATGCAGCCTTAAAAAATATGGATTCTTTACCCTTTTTATGTTTACATAGATGGAGTTGGAACATATTCTTCTTAGCGAAGTATCTCAAGAATGGAAGAAAAATTATCTAATGTATGCAGCCCTACTATAAAACCAATTTATAAGCACCCACACTTCCATATAAAAGCTATAACCCAACTATGGCCCAAGATGAAGGGGAAAGAGGGAGAGGGAGGGGAGGGGAAAAGAGTGGAGGGGTGGAGGGAGGGTAATTGGTGAGACCACACCTATGGTGCATTTTACAAGGGTACTTGTTAATCTACTAAGTGTAGAATATAAATGTTTTAACAAAAACACTAAGAAACTGTGGTGAAAGCTATGTTAACCAGATTGATGAAAGTATTTCAAATTGTATATAAAACCAGCACATTGTACCGCATAATTGCATTAATGTACACAGATATGATTTAATAAAAAATAACAATAATAAAACAGAAAGACAAAGATGGACACTTCATACTAGTCAAAGGAAAAATACAACAAGAAGACATCTCAATACTAAACATTTACTCACTTAACTTAAATGCTCCCAGATTTATGAAACAGACCTCGAGGGGTCTGAGCAATATGATATCCCATAGCACCTTAATAATTGGGGACTTCAACACCCCTCTGAATGAACTGGACAGATCCTCTAAACTGAAATTAAACAAGGGTACAAAGGATTCAAATGTGATCCTAGAACAAATGGGATTAATAGACAATATAGAAGACATGATCCCAAAGTAAAATAATATACTTTTTTCTCATCAGCTCATGGCACGTACTCCAAAATAGATCACATTCTTGGATACAAATCAAACCCCAGCAAAATTAAAGGAATAGAAATTATACCATGTCTCTTCTCAGAACAGAAGGCCATAATGGTGAAGCTCAACAACAAAATTATACATCCCCACACAAAGTCTTGGCAACTAAAAACCTTATGCTGAATGATAGCTGGGTTCAGGAAGAGATTAAAGAGAAGCTTGTTAATTTCCTCAAGCACAACACTGAAGACACAAGTTAACAAAACCTCTGGAATACAGCATTTATTGCCTACCTTCAAAGAAGAACAATATAACTTTAAACCAAACAGAAGAATAGGAATAGCCAAAATTAAGTCAGATATTAATGAAACTGAAAACAAACAAAAAAAAAAAATTCAAAAAATTAATGAAACAAAAAGTTGGATTTTTGAAAAAGTAAACAAAATTGATAAACCCTTGGCCAGACTTACTAGAAGCAGAAAAATAAAATCTCTAGTAACCTCAATTAGGAATGATAAAGAATAAATAACAACAGATGCCACAGAGATATAAAAGATTGAATACTACAAAAAACTCTACACTTAGAAATTTGACAATGTAGAAGAAATGGATCAATACTTGAAATCACACCCTCTCCCTAGGTTTAATCAAGATGAAATAGAGTAGCTAACAAAAATATGAAAAAATGCTCATTATCCCTAATTATCAGAGAAATGCAAAACCAAAACCACCCTGAGATATTATCTAAACCCAGTGAGACTGGCCCATATCACAAAGTCTCAAAACTGCAAATGTTGTCGTGGATGAGGAGAGAATGGAACACTTACACTGATGGTGTAACTTCAAACTAATACAATCTTTTTGGAAGACAGTATGGACAACCCTCAAAGAATTCAAGGTAGACCTCCAATTTGCAAGGTAGACCTGCAATCCCATTGCTGGGCATCTACCCAGAAGAAAAAATGTCCTTCTACCACAGGGACACTTGCACTAGACTGTTTATTGAAGCTCAAGTTACAATAGCCAAAATGTGGAAATAGCCTAAATGCCCACCAACCTAGGAATGGATTAACAAGCTGTATTATATGTATCCCATGGAATACTATTCAGCCACTAAGAAAATGGAGACTTTACATCCTTTGTATTAACCTGGATGGATGTGGAACACATTCTTCTTAGTAAAGCATCACAAGAATGGAGAAACAAGAATCCTATGTACTCAATTCTGATATGAGGAAAATTAAGATCCTAGTACATATTGGTGTACTAGGGGAGGGCTGAGAAATGGCAGAAGGGGGGAGGTGGGAGTACAAGGGGTGTAGTACAACTTTTGGGGGCAAGACACAATTATAAGAGGGTCCTTATCTAACAAAAGCAATCAGTGTAACCTGGTTCTCTGTACCTTTGATGAATCCCCAACAATTAAAAAAATTTTTTTTTTCAAAGCAAAAAACAGACAAAGTAACAATAACAACAACTTCAACAACAACAAAAACAAACAAAAAGATATATTCAGCAAGATATCTTTTGGTGACCTTCTGGGATATAAGATGGTAATCCCTGTGCACCTGTATAAAATGTAGCCTTGTTGACTTCATTGCCCTAAAACCCATGCAGGGTTGAGAGCCTGGATCTCTCCTCAGCCCGCTTAATAAACATGCTTCAACTTTTCCAAACATTGTCTCTTGGCTAATCAGTGGCTATCCCAGGATAGGGTGTGTTGCTCAGATCTCTCTGGCGATGGCTCTCTGATTGTCAGGCACTTCAGAACAAGACTTGCTCTAGGACTCCAAGAGCCTAGCCTGTGAGGCAACTTTCCCATAATGGCTGTGCACTCTGGCAGGAGAACAATGAAACCTCCGTTCAGCCTCAAAGACTCAGTCCTGGCCTCTAGGGCTGTTCAAAGTCACTTGGTCATTTACCCAAAGTCTCCCAGAACTTGTTTCTTCCTAGGACCCTGAGGGCTGAGCCTGAAAGGCAGCTCTCCCAAAACGGCTGCGTGCAGCCTGCAGCCAAACAATAATATCTCCACTCTGACTAGGTGGCTCAGTTCCTATCTCTGGGACATAGTAGAAAACCAAGAGATGAAACCAATCTCTATTTGCCATCTGATCTTCCCTAAACCAAACAAAAGCATATAGGGGTGAAGAGAATCCCTATTCAACAAATGGTGGTGAGAGAACTGGATAGTCACATATAAAAGACTGAAATTAAACCCACACCTTTTACCACCTACAAAACTTGACTCAAGATGGATAAAATGTTTAAATGTATGACATGAAATTATAAAAATGTCTACAGATTGTGTCAGGATAGCTCATGATGATGTTGGACTGGGGAAAGATTTTATAACAAACACTTGGGTGCAACAAAAATAAACTAATGACATTAAAGTAAGCTGAAAAGCTTCTGCACAGCTAGGAACACAGCATGTAAAGCAAAAAGGCAACCTACAGAATGGGAAAAGATATTTGCTAGTTATAAATATGATAAATTGTTTATAAGTGGAATCTAATACAGAGAGTTCAAATTGATCAACAAAAAAAGAGAAATATCATCTACCACTGGGCAAGAGATATGAACAGAACTTTCTGTGATGAAGCTAGATGACTCAAAATGAAAGCAAACACTTGCTCCTTTTCTGCTGCTTTTATCCTCCTCCTGTAGTCCTGAAGTCTCTTCTGCTTCCCTGTGCCCCTGAAGGAATGTTTCTGAGCAAAGTCCACAATCCCGACATGCCTGGAGTCTTCTCTCCCCTACCTCACCATGTCCGGCTTCAAAAAATCTGTTTTTTGTCTGCCCTCATTCTCCACTCTTCCATTCAGAAAATTAATGAAACAAAAAGCTGTTTCTTTGAAAAAATAAATAAATAGATTAATCATTGTCCAAAATAATCAGAAATAGAAAAGTAAAATCTTCAAAAACTTCAATCAAAAATGAAAAGCTGGAAGTAACAACTGATACCACAGAGATACAAGGTATTATTTCTGTCTACTTCTAAAAACTCTATGCCCCCAAATTTGACAAGGTGAATGAAATGTTCCAATACTTGAAATCACACCATTTCCTTAGACTTAACCAGCAAGAAATAGTTCACTTGAACGGACCAATACCAAGCACTGAAATTTCAGAAACAATAAAAAACTTCCAACAAAAAAATCCCAGGGCAAGATGGCTTCACATCAGAATTCTATCCAGGATGAGCTTGTACCTATACTGCAGAACTTATTCCAAAACCTTGAAGAGGAAGGAACTTTCACCAATACCGTCTATGAAACAGTTATCACCTGATTCCAAACAAGGAATGGACCCAGTTAAAAAGAGGACGCCTGCTAGATGATCTAATATATACTCACATTAAGAGAAAAACCCAAATCAATTCAAGGTGGGGATTGGGAAAATGAGGGAGCATGGACAGGGGAGTAGAGAGGCATCTGGGTTCTCTCATCTAATGAACACAATGTTAGGGTGTATAGTACATCTATTGGGGTCAGGACACAGTTATAAGAGGGAAACAACTCTGGTCCCCATTGACAGATGAGTGGATAAATTGTGTTATATGTATATCATGGAATGCTGTTCAGCCATAAAGAAAGATGGAGACTTTACACCTTTTATATTTACATGAAAGAATTTGGAGAACTTGGGATCCTCCTAAGTGAAATATCACAAGAATGGAAACACAAGCATCCAGTGTACTCAATTTTAATATCAAACAAGTAGATGAACAAATACATACCCACATGAAAGAAAAACATTTAAATTCAAGAATGGGGTGGGGAGAGGTGGGAGTGGTGTGGTAAGCTCTACCTATCCAGTAGTAATATATTGCACACCTCTTGAGTGAAGGGCTCAACTACAACTTAAAGTTTACCTAATAAATGCAAATAATTTAACCTAATCATATGTCCTGTTACATTAATCTGAAATTTAAAAAATATATAATTTTTAAAGTTTTTTTTTTCCATGAGTAAGAAGTTTTCAGTCATTAATTTATAGTAAAAACCTTGAATGCTGAATTTGGGGGTTAATTCTATTTGATGTAGCCTGTATTTGAATCAATTCGGGAGAAAAAAAATCTAATTGCCAATTTTTTTGCTTATTCTTCAGTTTCTAATGGAAGGTATAATTATAAAAGAAAATGCTACATCTCATTGTTTATACTATTTAGGCAAAAGTAAAAATTAAGAAAAGGATTAAGAAGATCTATTATGGGCATTGTAATTCTTCAAATGAAAAACAACATCTGTAAACAAACAGCAGTAGAAGAAATCATTATAACTAGTAGATAGATGTATGAAGAGACTCAACCTCCAGTTCTTAAATTATAGTTGTTTTCAAATTAAAGCAACATTTCTGATGGAGCACTGTAGTTTATATCCTTTGGCAACATCCTTTTTTATTGCACTAGAAACCAATGTTGAATTTCTTGAATAATTACATAAATAAACCATGCACTTTCCTTATTTGTGTGCTCATATTTAATAATATATGTGCATGTAACTTTCAGAAGTATAATTTATAACATTTATATTACAACAGAAGGATGTTTATTTGAAATATGTACTTGAAAATATCATATAAAATGATACAATTTGATATATATTCAGAAATAATCTGATTTTTCAAGAAAATGAAAGCTAAAAATCCTAGTTTCAATTAAATCATTCTGAGAGTGTTCTTAATTGAATTCTAAAGTTTAAATGATGTCACAGATTAATGAACATAAACATATAAATTATATATCTTTTTAAATTTCATGCTGCGATGCTATGGATTAAAAGATTTCTGTGGGTTGACTGACACTACCTTTGAAAGGATATAAAGCACATCCAAATCCTAAAAGTCAAAATCTTTTAGTATATGTGAATGAGTTTTTAAAGAAAAATTTGAAGGCCAGACACCATACATTTAACTTAGTGCTTCCTCTTCCACGATCTATTTTAGATCTATTTAAGGTTAAAATTAAGCATTTCTTAAAATTAAAAAAATAGTCACATTCTAATGTCTGTGCCCCAATTATACATGTCATAACATTAGAAAGAAATACATCCTTTTGGACTACCAAGGGCTAATAAAGAAAGATAATACCTCACTGTTATAAAATTATTTCAACTTGTTAGTATGTTTACTGGACAGGAAATTCAGTGTAAAGGGAAAAATGTCAGGTAACATGCATCAGATTATGTGATTCAAATACTAAAAAATCTAGTTATGTGTAGGGAAAATTGAACCCTGATCTTTAGCGTAAGACTCGCTTTCTGCTTGTGAGACCTAGAGGATAAGGAGAATGGCATGTGAGTTGCCTACGTGCGGATCAGAAAACTGGCCTCTAAGAGGGAATGTATATGTGAGGTGTGGTAATACCAAGCCTAACAGTTATGGTAAGGATTCTCTAGATTCCAAAGGTGTCTTGATGCTGGAGGGAGAGGTTGTACTCGAGGTCTGTGGTTTTGCAAAAACAAAGGTACAGACATTGTACCCAATCTTCTCCACGTCCTCCCAAATCAGTGCTAATGTCGGATAAGCAGCTTTTGTCCATTCCTCCTGTTTTATGATAATAAATACATACCTGAAGTTTGCTTAGGAGGGTTCCTCCCAGACTCACTCAGTCCCCTGACATGGACTTTGTGACAAGCCTCTTAATTCCTCCTATCAAAACCCCTCATCTAGTGACCCAAAACCCCTTCATCTGGTGACCCTCATGTGACCAGACCGATGTGATTGGACGGTTGACAAGACTGATGTGGCAGGAACAGCAATTGTAGGGACAACTTGGATGTCCATTGGCTAAGGTAAGAAGCCCAGAGATACCTGGAGATGGGGAATCTCTCTTTCACTGTATTAACTTCAGGGGACTTTTTAAACATGGGACAAGGATTTTTAAACGAGCAACGTTTGTACATTGCTATTCTCAAACAGCGGTTAAAAGCTGCTGATTGCATTCTGGACAAAAAAAAAAAAAAAAAAAAAGCCTTAATCTCACTTCTGCAAACTGTATGGCTGCATTGCTCTTGGTTGCCAGATGAAGGAACCTTAGATTTAGCTCTGTGGAAACAGGTTGGCTGTGTACTTAAACTATACCCACGAAAGGTCAGAAAATTTGTATTTCTATCTTCACAGCATGGAGCTTTATTAGGGCTGCTCTTATGCCTTTGCACAGTTATGACACAAAGGAAAAAAATTCAAAATGGAAAATACCATTTAAGAAATGTTAAGAGCACCCTCCACCTTGGCAGGTTGAAATCACCACTGCCCCTCCATTGCCTCTGGTGGAGCCTGAACCCATTCCTCCCAGTCAAACGGACATAGAATTTCCTCCTCCTCCAATGCCCAAAGAATTAACCTAGTTGGGAGCTTCAGCTCCTGACTGGGAGCCTTATTGTTCTATCAGCAAATTAAAAAAAAAAAAAAAAAAAAACATTCTTCATGATGCCTATAAATACTTTCAAAGACAAATTTATCAACATAGATTGATAATTTCTCCTGAAAAAAATACAGACTAAAGACTCCATTTCCTAGTTATAATACAAATTAACTGACTTCACTGTTCACCCTCAAAATGTTCAGTTCTCCAACTCAATTAACTTTAAACAGTTTACAACAACTATTAGGCCACATTAATTGGCTTAGACCAACTTTAGGGATTCCTAATTATCAATTCTCTCATTTATTCAACATATTAAAAGGAGACCACGAAAGGACCCCTATACTGCTTTGGTAAATGCTGTGTAAGTGCTGCTAGGGAAGTCTAATGGTCACCTTGACTAGCGGGCTAGAGGTGCAGTGCTCCAATGCTCTTAGCAGAACTGCTGGGAGATTTCTGTGAGTCTTGAGGCTCTGCTCTCATGCACCTGTTGTCCTTAATCACTGTGGTCCACCTGCTTTATTCTGGTTGCATGCTAAGTTCTCATCAGTACTGATTTTGTTTTCATGAAATTTGATGTTTCTATATCTGGTGTGTATTATGGGATCTCAGGCCTCAACCCCAAATGACAGCCCGTTGGGGCACATTCTGTCTGATTGTAAGTATGGGTACTCACCTATAACTAAAAAGCAATGAAATATTACTGTAGCATGGCCTTCAGTTACTAAATTCAATTTAATACTTCTTTTTAATCTTATTTCCCCACAGACCTATTTATTTGGCATTTGTTCTGTTCTCTGTGCAGTCCTCCATTTTGTTATTGAAAATATCATTAAGTATTTAATATTTTTTGAACCTACTTTTATTTCAAAATATTAGGATGGTCAAATGTTTTTGATACCTGACTTCACTAAGGTCTGTAACAGTGACCACCACCTAAATAGCATTCACTGTACACAGTAGGTATTTTTTTCCCATAACTTCCTGCTGCTTGATTTTCTATGACTTTTACTACCCTTTTTGCAGTTGTGTGCCCATACATTAATTCCAATTGAGTACATATGGTGTTTGTTTTTTCAGTCTTGAGATACTTTGCTTAGAATAATGGTGTCCAGTTTCTCCCAAATTGCTGCAATAGGCATTAATTCATTCTTTTATGCCTGAACACTACTCTGTGATATACATATATCATATTTTATTAATTGACTTATGAATTTATGGGCAATTGGATTGATTCTACAACTTTGCAACTGTAAATTGTGCCACAATAAACATTTTAGTGCAGATGTCTTTATGTTTAAATGATTTATTTTTATTTGGGTAATACCAAGTAGTGGGATTATTGGATCAAATGGTAGGCCAACTTTAAGGACTTTGAGAAATCTCCATGTTGTTTTCTATAAAGGTTGTACTAATTTGCAGTCCCACCAACAGTTTATGAGTGTTGCATTCTCTCAGCATCCATACCCACATCTATTTTAAATAAAAAGCCATTCTAACTCTGGTAAGGTGAGATCTCTTTGTGGTTTTAATTTGCATTTTCATGGTGATTCCGGATGTTGAGCATTTCTTCTATTATTTGTTGGCCATCTGGTAATCCTCCTTTAAATAACTTCAGTTCATGTATTTTCAAACTTTTTAATGGAGTTGTTTGTTTTTTCCTTGCTGATTTGTTTGAGTTCTTTTGTACGTTCTGAATGTTATCCCTTTATTGGATGGGTACATTGTGAATATTTTCTACCATTCTGTAGTTTGTCTGTTTGGGCTGATGATTATTCTCTTAGCTGTGCAGGCACATTTAATTTAATCAAGGACAATTTATTTACTTATTTATTTATTTATTTTTATTACTGCTGTAATTGCCATTGGGGTTTTAGTCATAAATTATTTGGCTAAACTTATGTCTAGAAGACTTTTTCCTACATTTTATTCTAAGATTCTTATGTTTTCATTCTCTAAATGTAAGTCTTTTATCCACCTTGAATTACCTTTGCTGGGTAGTGAGAGATTAAGGTTCTGTTTCATTCTTCTGCATGTGGCGATCTGATTTTTATAGCACCATTTATTGAATAGGGTCTTTTCCCACAGTGTGCACTGTTGTGTGTTTTATCAAAGATAATTTTGTTATAGGTAGATGATTTTATATTTACATTTTTATTTTATTTTTTTAGAGAGACAGAGTCTCACTTTGTCACCCTTAGTAGAGTGCTATGGCATCACAGCTCACAGCAACCTCCAGCTCTTGGGCTTAGGTGATTCTCTTGCCTCAGCCTCCTGAGTAGCTGGGACCACAGGTGCCCACCACTATGTCCAGCTATTTTTTTTGTTGCACTTTGGCTGGGACCAGGTTCAAACCCACCACCATATATAAGGCCAGCGCCCTACTCACAGAGCCACAGGTGCCGCCCTTATATTTAAGCTTTCTATTCTGTTCCATTGGTCTATTTATCTCATTTTTTGTGGCCATACTATGCTGATTTAGTTATGAAAGCTTTGTAATATAGTCTATAAAAGTCTTTGAAATAGACTTTGTAAAATCTTTGTTCTTTTGGCTTAGGATTGCTTTGGTTATTCTGGTTCTTTTCCAGTTCCAGAGAAAGCAGAACTATTTCTTTTAGATCTCTGAATTATGTTGTTGGTACTTTGATGGGTATTTATTTGAATCTGTAAGACACTTTGAATAGTATGGACATTTCAACAATGTTAATTCTTCTGATCTGTGATCATGACCTATTTTTCTATTTGTTTGTGTCAGTTGCAATTCCATTTCTCAGTATTTTCTTGTTTTCCTTGGAGGCATATTTCATATTCTTTGTTAAGTTCATTCCTAGGTATTATATTCATTTATTGATTTACTTTTGTTACTGTGAATTGTATTGAGACTTTGATTTGATTCTCAGCTTGAATGTTCTTGGTGTATAAAAATGCTACTGATTTGTGTACACAAATTCAGTAGCCTGAGACTTTTCTGAACTTATTTATCATTTCCAGTAGTCTGATGGTGGAATCTTTGGGATTTTTTAGATATAAGATAATATCACCAGGAAAAAGTAGTAGTGTGATCTCCTATTTCCTGATTTGGATAAAATTTTTTTCTTTCTCTTCTCTGATTTTTCTGGCTAAGACTTCCAGCACTATGTTGAATAGAAGTAGTGACAGTGGACACCTTTGCCTTGTTCTAAGTCTTGATGGAAATGCTTCCAACTATTCCCAATTCAGTATGATATTGGCTGTATGTTTGTCATATATAGCTTTTATAATTTTGAGATATGTTATTTCTATCTCTCTAGTTTGTTGAGGCTTATTATCATGAAAGTGTGCTGGATTTTTTCAAAAAAATTTTTTTTACATGTATTGAGATAATCTTATAGTCTTTTTTTTTTGCTTATTTATGCCTTGAATCACATTTATTGATTTCCATATGTTGAATTTTCCTTGAATTTTTGGGATGGAGCTTACTTGGTCATCATGGATTTTTTTTATGCATTGTTGAACTCCATTTTATTGAAGATCTTTGCATCTATATTCATAAGGGGTATTAGTTTATGGTTTTCTTTAATTGTGTGTCATTTCCTAGTTTTAGTATCAAGATAATTCTGTCTTGGTAGAATGAGTTGGGAAGGATTACCTCCTTCTCAATATTTTGGAACAATTTCTTCAGTATGTACACCAGTTTTTCTTTGTATGTCTGGTAGAATTTGGTTGTGAATTCTTCTGGTCTAAGCTTGTTTTCATTGAAAGATTTTTAATTATTGCTTCAATATCCCAGTTATTGGTCTAATAATGAGATCTACTTCCCCTTAATTGAATCTTGGAAGGTTGTGTTTTTCCTTTATGTTTTCTATTTTAGGTGTGTAGAGTGTTTTATAATATTTATGATGTTTTGCATTTCTGTTTTGTCAGTTGAAATACCTCCTTTTTCATATCTGATTGAGCTTATTTGTGTTGTTACGTTTCATTCCTGGTTAACCTAGCAAGAGGTGTATCTTTTTTTTTAATCTTTTCAAAGAACCAACTTTTTGTTTCACTGACCCTTCGTGTTTTTGTATTCTATTTCATTTTTTCTGCTTTGACTTTTTTATTTGTTTTCTTCTTCTGGTTTTGTGTTTGGATTGCTCTTTGTTCCTTTTCCAGTTCCTGCACATGTGGTGTCAGGTTGTTAATTTGTAGATTTTTCTAACTTGTGATATGGGCATTTAAAGCTATGAATAGCTATATGTATGCTTTGGCTGAGTCCCATAGATATTAATTGCTTGTGTCCCCTGTGTTTGTCAGTTCAAGGAATTTTTTGATTTCCGTCTTGATTTCATGATTGAGCCAATAACATTTTAGTAACAGGTGGTTTTGTTTCCATAACTTTGTGTAGAATTGAACATTACTCTTCAAATTAATTTTTTGTTTTATCCACTATGATCTGAGAAGGTACATAATATAATTTTTATTTCTTTTTAATTCATTGAGGCATGTTTTGTGCCCTTAAATATGATTATTTATAGAAAACATTCTATGTGCTGATGAGAAGAATGTGTATATTCAGTTGTTTGGAGGTAGAATATACTATAAATTTATGTTAGGTCCATTTGTTCTAGGGTCTTACTTAATTCCAAGGTTTATTTATTTTCTGTCTTGATGATTTGTCCATTCTGATAAAAGAGTGTAAAGTTCCCAGAAATTACAATACAATTATGTATTTCCTTACTTAGCTCTAGTAGAATTGCTTTTATATATCTGGAAGGTCCCATGTTAGGTGAATATTACTTCATTTAAAGTCATTTTTATCTGATATGAGAATGGTTGCATCTAATTTCCTTTGGTTTTCATTGCACTGAGTACTTGCCTCTCCATTTCACTTTGAGCCTGTGTGTGTATTTATAGTTTAGATGTGTCTCCTAGAGACAACAGATAGTTGGGCTTTTTTATTTATTTATTTATTTTTAAATTATTATTATTATTTTTTTGTAGAGACAGAGTTTCACTTTACCACCCTCGGTAGAGTGTCATGATGTCACAGGACTCACAGCAACCTCCAGCTCTTGGGCTTCTGCGATTCTCCTGCCTCAGCCTCCCGAGCAGCTGGGACTACAGGCACCCGCCACAATGCCTGGCTATTTTTTTGTTGCAGTTCGGCCGGGGCTGGGTTTGAACCCACCACCCTCAGTATATGGGGCCAGTGCCCTACTCACTGAGCAACAGGCACCACAATAGCTGTGTACGTTAGTGCAATCAAGGGGTACAATGTGCTGGTTTCATATAAAATCTGAAATATTCTCATCAAACTGTTCAATGTAGCCTTCATGGCATTTCCTTAGTTATTGTATGTAGACATTTTTTTTTTATCCATTCAGCCAGTCTACATCTTTTGAGTGGCACATTCAAACTGTTAAAATTAAGAGATAAAATTGATATGCAGAATACTGTTCTGTTCATATTGTTAGGTAG
The DNA here is from genome assembly GCA_963574355.1 of Loris lydekkerianus. Lineage (NCBI taxonomy): Eukaryota > Metazoa > Chordata > Mammalia > Primates > Lorisidae > Loris > Loris lydekkerianus. Next base: position 11,682 of record CAUYPK010013403.1, on the reverse strand, counting down.
TATCATATTACTTTGTTTCTCTTATTGTACTATTTATTTATAAGAGTTGTTAGCTTCAGATTTTTTTTAGTGATTTTATACCACATAGTGTCTATTTGAGGATTTGTATATAATGCAGTTTTGAGCATTTCCTACAGGCCAGATCCGATCATGACAAATTCCTTAAGTGTTTGCTTGTCTGGAAAAGAGTTAATTTCTCCATCTATTGTGAAACTTAGTTTTGTAGGGTACAAATTCTATCCTGGTGGTTGTTCTCTTTACAAAGATTGAATATAGGACTCCATTCCCTTCTGGCTTGCAGAGTTTGCACTGAGAAGTCTGCTGTTAGCCTGATGGGTTTTCCTTTGCAGATCAGTTTTTATTTACATGTCTAGCTGCTAATATAAATTTCTCCACCATTTTTACTCTCACCAGGTTGATTACTATGTATTTTGAAGATGCTTATTTGCGTTGAATCTTCTTGGAATTTGATGACCATATTGTATCTGGATGTCTATATATCTCTCAATGTTGGGGAAGGTTTCCTCAATAATTCCCTAAGAAATTTTCCATGCTTTTAGTTTTTTTTTTTCTTTTTTCTTCTACCTTAGGGATAACTATAATTCATATACTGGTTGACTTTCTAAACCTTTTTATACCTCTTTGACTTAATTAAAATCTGGTATGCTATTAACACTGCCACTTTTATTGGTATATATTCCAAAGTAGACTGCACTTCTCCTAGAATAAACTAGAAGAATTATAATTCTCTTTTACTCTGCTACTTCCAGACCATAGCTCTGGACACTTCAGCCTATTTAAAAGTGATTTCTGCCCCATACTCTTCTAAAAGTTCTTCCTGATGTGAAGGAGATAATGATATTTAATGGCTGCATCTTTGTCCATATTCTCCTTATTTCTATGGAGCATTTAGTATTTTTAACTTATCTTCCCTTGGGCTATTTTCATGCCTTTGTTTCCATGATAGTGTGTGCATATAGTTTTCTTTGTCCTTCTTTGTCTTAGTCTTAGATCTCTCCATACTCCATTTCCCTAAAAGTATCTTGATCTCAAAGATTGTGTCATTCTTCTTTCCTAAAATGTTACTTACCCTAGATCTGTCACATTTATGAATAACAAGTGTACTCTGAATCTGTCTTGCAAACCGCATGCTTAACCTTTCATCTGAATGTTTCCAAGAATCTCAAACTAAACTCACTCCAACCTAATTTATTTAAGTGTTATTTTGTACCTATTCTTCATGTGCTTTTCTTAGCTAATGACTTCTCCACCTTCTCAGTATCTCTGCTTCAATATTAGTAACTCAACAAATCTTTTTGTAAAAAGTACCTACAAAATGTGAAGAATAAAATCACTAAGGAAAAAAATACAACTCTGCAATTAAAAATAAAATTATGAATTACCACTATAGCTCATTATGCCTTTCATTATCAAAGCTGTTACTAATTTTTAAATAATGACAAGAGAACATCAGTACGTTGACCACCCAAGGGACAATTACCAACTGTAAGGTCATCAAAATAATGTAGAGGTCATCAAAAATAATGAACTAGGCCTACCGTACTGGTACATACATGGGGAATGTGGTGTGTGTCTGTTTTGTGAAATTTAGTTAAACCTACATAAGTGATCATTGCAGGTAGGTGGTCAACTCTGGAAGTTTTATTATATTTATTTAGACATACTTTTCAACACATTAGTTTAGATGCTCAAGACACTCACTAAGACTCTTTTTATAATCCAACAACTGGGTCTTTAGCTTTCTCCATCTATTAAGTGCAAACTATACATACCTCCAAGGCATAACCACAAATTCCTGCAAACAAACTATGTAAGGAATAGAAAGACTGTTTGAAAACTATAGTGCATTTCCCACAAGCAAAATTGTACACACACACACACATATATATATCTCAACATATATTTTGTGAGTACTTACTGTATACAAATGAGTATTGTGATAATTATGAGGAAAATTTCTTTAGCCAGAGTATCTCAATTCACACCCTATTTCTATCAATTGATAGCTCTGTTTTACTGAGCAAGGCTTTTAACTTCTCTTTGCTTCAGTTTTGACATTTCTTAAGTGGAGCTGATAACATTAACTAAATGATAGAATCAGTATGAGAATTAAATAAGTCAATACATGTAGTAATTATTATTATTACCTGGGGGGGGTTTATTCCTTACTATCAAAACTCAATTTCAGCCTGAAGGCAACAAACACACCAAACGTAAGGCTCTTTCCCATTCCTCAATCTAGGTGTGGCCTACTACTGAAGAAGAAATTCATTTTAAGTGCAATATTCTTATTGATTCAAAGAGACCAATATGATTATTTCTGTATTATTCCAAGAAAAATTATGTTGAAAATGTCCCTCTGACTATAAGAGACAAGAAATTGTTAATGCACAATGAATGACTAGCTCATACTAACTAAATGAAACATAAGAATAATGGGAAGAAGCAAATTGCTAATTTGTTAATTTATATTTAAAACATTACATTCCCATCTTTAAGGTCTGACAGGCAATTTCTCCTTTAGATGACTTTGCTTATCTCTGTACTGATCCATTAGGTGCTGATTTTGCAGTTTACATTTCTAAGGTAACTTCATTTACCTTATCTCAAAATTGTTGAATAGCAATGCGTTATAGCCTCTAAATATACAAACAACACCCTTTTAGACCTGCTATCAAAAGCATACGTGTATCAGTAAATGTGGTAGGACTCATTTTATTTTTTATGCAGTTTGGGGAAGATTTAACTCCTTTAATAAAGATTCTGAGAGGTTATATTCTTATTTTTTCCTCATCCTTTCCTTTCTGTCTCCACACAAGTGTAAGGTCATGATAATATTTAAGGACAGAGTTAAACAATGATGGGGTCAAAGGGAGGAGATTGAAATGGTTATAATATTTTTCATTACATATTTTACATAAAATGTTTACTTTGTTTACAGGAATTAAAAATGAATGATTTTAATTTTAATCTGGAATCTAGCCTGTTTTTAAATGACTTTGCCTGGCTTGAAATGACTTTCCTTAGAAAAACACAAGAGTAACGGCAATATGGCCAACTGGAGGCAGCCTCTAACAGAAGCTCCTGTTCAGAGGGAGTGATGTCCAGAAAGTACCCAATTAAGCTGAAGACTTGGAGCCGAGCTGAGAGAGAAGAATTTTAACTGCAGGTCACCACTGATGAGGGAAGCTGCGACTCCAAGAAAGAAAACTTCGGGTACAAAATTCATCTGAAAGGAAAATTGTCCATCCCCTCCGTCAAAAAAGCTTTTTTTTTTTTTTTTTTTCTTTTTCTCTTCGTTTGCTCCTGTATGTTTTCTGCAGGCCAGTTGTGAACTGAGGACCTCTTGTCTCACCCACAGGCAAGAGCTGTAGGAAGTGGGCACTACTTCCCCAGAGGGACCCTGCTGTGACTGTGAACACTCTCTTGCCAGGCAGAAAAATTGAATTAACATTTTCCCTGCCATTCTTAATTTTCAGTTCCCCCTCGCCCCTCACCTGAAGAACCAGAAGCCTAACCTCTGCAGAGATGTGGGAGGAGGCTCATGAGCAGCGACCCCCCCCACCATCTGCCCGAGCCAAGTGCCCCACCCCCCTCCAGCAGAAGCCTGCTAGAGCTACAAGCTCCATGCTTCAATGCTGGGCGGGGCCAGGGACTGCTAGAGCCGGGCATCCCATGCCCTGCCTCCTGCACTGGCCCTACCTCCATGTCTCTCCCTCATGGGCAAGAATTGTGAGCTGAAAGCTCTCCTTGCTGAAGTCACCTAGTGCCAGGCACTGCCAAAATCGTGTACAGTGTCCATGCCCTGCTGCTGGATTCATGTGCCCCAAGCTCCTGGACCTGTTCCTACAGCCAGAATTTCCTGGCAGTGGCAGTCACAGAGGAGCTGTTCAGGGTCACTTTCCACAAAGATCCAGCAACAATAGAGTGATCCTGCTGGTGTCTAATCATGGAGAGACACCTCCCCAACTCTGAGGACTGCCAGAGGAAACCACAACTCACTCTGTAGGTATACTGGTTTTGCAGACAGCAGGGACAAAGGCATGGTGGCTGAGGGAGAAAAGCATTTGCTGACTTGTTACTCTCAGGATTAGACTGAGTCCAAGTGGAACACTTGCCAGTGGCTACTGAGTACCCAAAGCAGGCAGGCCTCATGTCCTTCAGCCGGCTGGTAGCACAGGGTAGTGGCCGGGCTGCAGGGACATTGATCTTCCTTTGACTCTGACAGGTGCTAAGCCCTGGAACATCAGCTTATTGGAGGGAGCAGGACTACAGCCCTGTGGGGTCACCAGTGTCTGGGCACAAAAGAGGAGCAAAGTGGAGAAAGGGACTCTGCCCCCTGATACAACTTTGCTACCAGGTTGGCCTTTCTGACTCCATCGAGCACCTGAGAAAGCCAAATAGTTACTGGAGACTTTTCAAACTCTCCCACTTGAGAGTTCATACTGACTAGGTCAATTGGTTTGGAACCCCTAACCTAGGCCAATCACCCAAGGACCCTCTCGGGTGGTACCCTGTTTGTGTAGTAACAGGAAGGGTTTATTTTCCTTTTCCCATTGTTGTCTATGGGGGGTGGGGTGTCTTAGTTGCTTATATTTCTCCACAGCTAAGACTTCAGAGTCACTGATCCACTAGAATTGGACAAGAACCAGCTGGATACAAGACAGAGATACCTAATCCCACCGCACCAAGCAGGTTTCCTTAGCCTCAGACTGTAATACTGTATGCGTCCTTTGCAAAGCTAAAGGGGAAAAAGCTACAGTCATCAGTCCCAGATCCTTAACAAAGAGCTGGTTAATCACAACTCCAGGAACTCCCAATCTAATTTCACCTTACCTGCTCACATAGCCAATGGTGAAAAACAATAATGAGGTGGAATCAGTGGAAAAACTCTGGAAACATGAATAATCAGTGTAGATCAACTCCCCCAAGGAATGATAAAGCAAACACAGCATAAGATCCCATTCATAAACAAATGGCTGAAATGTAGAAAATTGAGTTCAGAATTTGGATGGCAAACAAGATCAACAGAATGGAGGAAAAGATAAAATTAGAATTTAAAGAAGTAAATCAAAGGATGTCTTAAGAATGCAACAAATTCAAAGACAAAATGACCAAAGATTTTGAAACAATGAAGCAAGAATTTAAAGCCCTGAAAGATCTGAAAAATACAGTAGAATCTCTCAGTAACAGAATAGAGCAGGCAGAAGAAAATCTCTGACGTTGAACACAAAGCTTTTGAAAGCTCCCAAACACTCAAAGAGGAAAAAAAAAGTGGAGAACAAAAACGAATCATTCTCTCCAAAAACTCTTGGATAATTAAAAGAGATCTAATATTCACCTTATAGGAATACCTGAAAGTGATGAGGTTGCTGCAAAGTATGCAGATGCTTTACTTCATGAAATAATCAAAGAGAATTTTCTAGACATGCCAAGATATTCTGAAATTCAGATAGCAGACAGTTTCAGAACACCGGCACAACTTAACCCAAATAAAAAATCTCATAGACACAACATAATTAACTTCGCCAATGTTAATATGAAGGAGAAGATTCTGCAATCTGTAAGACGTAAGAAAACCATAACCTACAAGGGGAAAAACATTAGAGTGACTGCTGATCTCTCTGCTGAAACCATTCAAGCTAGAAGAGGGTGGTCATCAACATTTAATCTCCTAAAACAAAGTAAGTATCAACCCAGGATCCTGTATCCAGCTAAACTGAGTTTCACCTATGATGGATACATTAAATACTTTAATGACATTCGCATATTGAAGAAATTTTCCATAACTAAACCAACTCTCCAGGATATTCTCAGACCTATCTTCCATAATTAAGAACACAATCCTCCACCACCAAAGTGGTGGGAGTTCCTGGAGTTGTGACTCAGAAACATTTGATCAAACTCCAACTTCCATAGTGGTGAAAGGATTAAAAATGTCCACTGGGGTGTTTGCACCATGGGGGAGGCAGTGGCCATGGCAGAAGCAGTTGAGTGTCTCCCGATACATGGATGTGAGGTGATCTGATGGCTCCAGTCAGACCCTCAGCTGGGCAACAAGGAAGGGGAGTGGAGAAAAGATGGCTGACCGAAGCCAGCTTTGCACAGAGGCTCCCATCCAGAAGGAGAGTTAAAGGACAGAAATTTAGCAAGTAACCTGATGGATGCCAGCTGCACCAAGAGAGAAGGTTGAAGAATGCACATCAACCCCGCTGAGGCGAGTTACAACCCCAAGGATACAAACAAAAGTTACAAAAACCATCACCAAGTGGACGGGAGTCCCCTCCCCCATGAAAATGGATCATAGGGCCCCACAAACATATGAGCAGAGTTCAAAGGTCCTCCCAATACACTTCATGGGAGAGACCCTCTAAAAATTCTACCTACCTCTCCTACTAGGGTGCCGTGGCTTTCTCCTGCCAGGCATAAAACTGTATAAAACTGTATATATTATCTACCTGCAATGATGAGCTCCTAGAACTCCCCTCCACTCTCACTCTGAGGTCTGGAGGTCTGTCCCCCAAGAGTCCAGATTCTTGGGTGATTTCTCGAGGGGTGTGGACAGGGCCTAGACTGCAGCTGGTCAGTGGTGATTCTGCAGCAAGGGAGTTAGAAGAGGATGGTCAGCTGAGAGGGAACTACACTGGAGCAGTGGTACCTGAAGGCACAGAGCAGCAACCATTTTAGGCAACAATAGGGCTCACTCCCGGATATTCCGAAGCTATATCCCCTGTCACCCTGAGCATTCAGAGGAGACCAGGCATCTTCTCAGGTGGCAACCACCACAGAACAGATCTGGGATGGAAATGCAGGCCTCGTGAGTAAAGGGTTTGCCTGAGGTGGTCCAAACCTAGGTGGAATGAAGGGACTAGAAAATGCACGGGCAGTGCCAGGAAATTCCCAGGTGGTGCTGACCCATAGGACAGCTTTATTGAGCCTAAGATTCACCCGGCCATCAGCGGATCACAGTATAAAGATAAAGGAAGTCATGAGGCTAGAACTGACAGCTAACTGAATGCAAACCTGCAGGAGCAAAGACAGGGCCTGAGGCACAGCTCTGGGACCTCAAAACAGCTTCTCTTCTGCAGGGGAATTTAGCATGGACAGAAACAAATTCCCGCAAAGTTGTTCTGTTCTGTTCTGTCAGTAACATCAATCAGGGGCAGGGCTGGAACTTAGTGAACATCCCCCAGCCTCCGTCAAGTGCCAGAGGTTGTCAGGCCTCACCTCCACCTGCTGGATAATGGCAGAGTGCAGTGGCCTGGCTGAGCAGATATAGATTTCCTTGTGATTCAGGCAGGTGCAAACCCCTGGAGTATCTGTTCACTAGAGGCAACTGGGTCACAGCCCTACGGGGTTATCAGTGACTGGGTGTGACAGAGGTGCAAGGTGGGAAAGGAGGCATCAACCTTCCCAGACTAATCTATTTGCTGGGTGGGTCCTCCTGACTTCACAGAGCACCAGAGCAAGTCATATCTGAGTTTTCACCAGACCCCTGCAATACAGTTGCCAGAAACTTTTTAAACTCTCACACTTGAGACAAGTGCTGAATGAGACAATTGATTTGGACCTTTTGAACTGAGCCAATCACCGGAGGACTATTCAATTGGTGCCCTGGGTGTGTGGTTGTAGGAAGGTTTGATTTTTCTTTTCCAATTGTTGCCTGTGGAGGGCGGGGTGACTTACTTGCTGATAATCCTCCACAGCTGCAACTTCAACCCAGAGTAACTGTTTTACTAGGGTTGGACAGAGACCAGCTGAAAATAAGACAGAATCATGTAGCCACACCACACCAAACAGGTACCCAGTTTCTCAGGTCGTAGCACTGTATGGGTCCTCGACAAAGCTCCAGGGGAAAAATCAAATGGTGCAAAATAATCGTGGGGTGGAATCAGCGGAAAAAATCTGGTAACATGAATAACCAGAATAGATCAATCCGCTCAAGGAAGGATATGGCAGATGTAACTGAATATCCCATTCATAAACAATTGGCCGAAATGTCAGAAATCAAATTCAGAACTTGGATTGCAAACAAGATTAATAGAATGGAGGAAAATTTGGAACTAGAAATTCGAGGAGCAATTCAAAAATTGGAATTAGAAATTCGAGGAGAAATTCAAAAGTTGTCTCAAGAAATTAACAAATTTAAAGACAAAACCACCAAAGATTTTGATGCACTAAAGTAAGAATTTGCATCCCTCAAAGATCTAAAGAATACAGTAAAATCCCTCAGTAACAGTGTGGAACCAGCAGAATAAAGGATTTCTAACATTGAAAACAAAGCCTTTGAATGCTCCCAAGCTCTCAAAGAGGAAGAGAAATGACGAGCGAAAATGGATCATTCTCTCAGAAAGCTCTGGGATAATTTGAAGAAGGCTAATATCCACTTCATTGGAATCCCTGAAAGTGATGAAGTGGCCTTGCAAGGCATAGAGGCCCTTCTCTTTGAAATTATGAAAGAGAATTTTTCAGACATGCCAAAAGATTCTGAAATTCAAATAGCAAACAGTTTCAGAACCTCAGCACGACTCAATTCGAATAAGACATCCCCTAGGCATATCATAATTAACTTTAATAAATATGAAGAAGAAAATTCTAAAAGCAGCCAGATATAAATAATTCATTACCTACAAAGGGAAGAATATTAGAATGACTGTAGATCTCTCTGCTGAAATCTTTCAAGCTAGAAGAGGGTGGTCATCGACTTTTAATCTCCTAAAGCAAAATAACTTTCCACCCTGGGTCCTGTATCCAGCTAAACTGAGTTTCATTTATGATGGAGAAATTAAATACTTTCATGACATTCATATGTTGAATAAATTTGCCATAACCAAACCAGCTCTTCTGGATATTCACAGACCTCTCCTCCATAATAACCACCCCAATTCTCTACCACAAAAGTAAACTCCCTCAGAAACTTTTGATCAAACTCCAACTTCCACAGTGGTGAAAGGATTAAAAATATACACTGGACTTGCAAAAAACTCGATACCCCAAATTTTACCAGACTTATCAATATTCTCCATTATCGTGAATGGCTTAAACTGTCCTCTAAAGAGGCACAGGTTAGCTGACTGGATACAAAAACTCAGGCCAGATATTTGTTGCATACTAGAGTCACTATTTAACTTAAAAGATAAATATAGACTCAGGGTGAAAGGATGGTCCTCCATATTTCAGGAAAAATGATAATCAGAATAAAAGAAGGTGTTGCAATTCTATTTGCAGACACAATAGTCTTTAAACCAGCAAAAGTAAGGAAGAAAAAGTATGCTCACTTCATATTTGTTAAGGGTAATACTCAATATGATGAGATTTCAATTATTAATATTTTTGCACCCAACCAGAATGCACCACAATGTATAAACAAAACTCTAACAGATATGAGCAACTTAATTTCCTCCAGCTCCATAATGTCAGAGATTTCAACACTCCTTTGGCAGTGTTGGATCGATCCCCCAGCAAGAAGCTGAGCAAATAAATTTTAGATTTAAACCTAACCATTCAACATTTGGATTTAGCAGACATCTACAGAACATTTCATCCCAACAAAACTGAATATACATACTTCTCAACAGCCCACGGAACATACTCCAAAATCGATCATATCCTAGGTCACAAGTCTAACAAGTTAAACTTAAAGGAATAAAAATTATTCCTTGCATCTTCTTGGACCACCATGGAATAAAACTTGAGCTGAGTTACAACAGGAATCTGCATACTCATACAAAAACATGGAAGTTAAATAACCTTATCCTGAATGATAGCTGGGTCATAAATGAGCTTAAGAAGGAAATTGCAAAATTTTTGGAACAAAATGACAATGAAGACATGAATTATCAGAACCTCTGGGATACCACAAAGGCAGTCCTAAGAGAAAAATTTATAGCACTCAAACCTTCCTCAAGAGAACGGAAATAGAAGAGTTAACACCTTAATGAGACAGCTCAAGCAACTGGGAAAGAAGAACATTCCAACCTCAAACCCAGTAGAAGAAAAGAAATAACCAAAATTGGACCAGAATTAAATGAAATTGAAAACAAAAGAATTATACAACAGATCAGAAAATCAAAAAGTTGGTTTTTTGAAAAGGTAAATAAAGTAGATAAACCTTTGGCTAATCTAACCAGGAAAAAAAGAGTAAAATCTCTAATCTCTTCGATCAGAAATGATAAAGACAAAATAACAACTGACTCTTCAGAAATTCAAAACATTCTTAATGAATATTACAAGGAACGTTATTCTCAGAAATATGAAAATCTAAAGGAAATTGACCAATACTTGTAAGCACGTCACCTTCCAAGACATTGCCAGAATCAAGTGTTATGTTGAACAGACCTATATCAAGTTCTGAAATAGCATCAACCATACAAAATCTCGCTGAAAAGAAAAGCACAGGACCAGATGGCTTCATGTCAGAATTCTACCAAATCGTTAAAGAGGAACCAGTACCTATATTACTCAACCTGTTCCCAAATTTAGAAAAAGAAGGAAGATTACCCAACACGTTCTAAGAAGCAAACAACACCCTGATCCTAAAACCAGGAAAAGACTCAATGAGAAAAGAAAATTATAAACCAATATCACCAATGAATATAGATGCAAAAATATGCAACAGTATCCTAACAAACAGAATTCGGCAACACATCAAACAAATTAAACATCATGACCAAGTTGATTTATTCCAGGGTCTCAAGTCTGGTTCAATTTATATAAATCTATAAGTATAATTCATCACATAAACAAATTAAAAAAAAAGACCATATTATTCTCTCAATTGATACAGAAAAAGCTTTTGATAACATCCAGCATGCCTTCATGATCAGAACATTTAAGAAAATTCGTATAGAAGGGACATTTCTTAAAGTGATAGAGGTCATCTACAGCAAACCCACAGCCAAAATCATATTGAATGGACTTAAATTGAAAGCATTTCCACCCAGATCAGGAACCAGAAAAGGCTGCCCATTGTCTTCACTGATCTTTGACATTGTAAGAGAAGTATTAGCCATCACAATTAGGGAAGAAAAGGCAATCAAGGTTATCCATATAAAGTCAGAAGAGATCAAAATTTCGCTTTTCACAGATGATATGATTGTATATCAGGAAAACACCAGGGTTTCTACTACAAAACTCTCAGAAGTGATCAAGAAATACAGCAGCATCTCAGGTTACAAAATCAACATTCATAAATTGGTAGCCTTTATATATATCAACAACAGTCAAGCTGAAAAAACAGTTAAGGACTCTATTTTATTCACAGTTGTGCCAAAGAAGAAGAAATATTTGAGAGTTTATCTAACAAAGGACGTGAAAGATCTCTATAAAGACTATGAAACTCTAAGAAAAAAAACAGCTGAAAATGTTAACAAATGGAAAAACACACCATGCTCATGGCTGAAAAGACTCAACATTGTTAAAATGTCCATACTACCCAAAGCAATATACAATTTTAATGTAATCCCTATTAAAGATTCAAGATTGCACGCGGCCTTCAGACATATGAAAAAATGCTCATCGTCTTTAATCATCAGAGAAATGCAAATCAAAACTACCTTGAGATATCATCTAACTCCAGTGAGACTAGCCTATATCACAAAATCCCAAGACCAGAGATGTTGGCGTGGATGTGGAGAAAAGGGAACACTTTTGCACTGCTGG
>CAUYPK010013402.1:0-19494 GCA_963574355.1 Loris lydekkerianus | reverse complement strand
GGTGCATCTTACAAGGGTACATGTGAAACTTAGTAAATGTAGAATATAAATGTCTTAACACAATAACTAAGAAAATGCCAGGAAGGCTATGTTAACCAGTGTGATGAAAATGTGTCAAATGGTCTATAAAACCAGTGTATGATGCCCCATGATTGCATTAATGTACACAGCTATGATTTAATAATAAAACAAGCCAAAAGAAAAAAAAGAAAAAAAAAAATGAAATGAGAGGTTTGTACTTCAACTGGGTTTATACACTCCTTCTGTAAGAGGTTTATTGGTTATCAGTCAGTCATGAGTAAAATTAAGGTAAAATGACCTTATTTCAACTTCATTTTTATTACAACGTGGAGAATTTTCAGTTCTATTAGTTATGGTATCTTAAAAAGCAATTGATAATGTAACTTAAAAAACAATATAAATTGTATATTAATTTAGTTTCTCAGCAGAGATACTACCTAGAAAAGCTTTTCTCAAGTAATAGTTTAATATAATGTGTTTTACTGTAGGTTTTCAAATTGGAATGATTTTTTTTTTTAAACATCTAATAATGATTAAGAATTTTATATGTAGATCTATTGGTAGATTTATAAAGAAGAACCCAATTTTATTAGATGTTTCTTTTTTTGAGACAGAGTCTCACTATGTCACCCTCAGTAGAGTCCTGTGGCGTCATAGCTCACAGTAACCTCAAACTCTTGGGCTTAAGTGATTCTCTTGCCTCATCCTCCTAATAGCTAGAACTACAGGTGCCTGCCAAAATACCTGGCTAATTTTTTTTGTTGTTGTTTGTTTGTTTGCAGTTGTCATTGTTGTTTATAAGGTCCGGGCTGTGTTTGAACCCGCCACTCTCAGTGCATGTGGCTGGTGCTGTAACCACTGTGCTAGGGTGTCGAGTCTAGTAGATGTTTCTTGATAGGAACATTTACCATAAGAGAAGGTGGTTCTCCTTATTAAGATTTGTTGCCTTAGAGGTAGAAGATACACTTTAACATTGGTCTTATGGGTAATTATAAATTTTAAGGAGGGTACTAGCTTTCTAGTGAGTAGTATTGTTGGTGTGCAGAGGTACAGCTGTTCATACATGTTACATGAGTAAGCTACTTGGTAGTTTTTCTCTAGTCAGATTTTTCAACTTTCAAGAAGAAAAAATAATTTTCTTATGTGTCTTGTTGTAAAGGACATTAATCAGAATTTCCTTTTGTCTTGGGCAGTATAGAAAAAACACTGAAAAGTTTTTTTTTTTTTTTTTTTTTTTTTTTTTTGAGACAGAGTCTCACTCTCACCCTTGGTAGAATGCTGTGGCATCACAGCTTTCAGCAGCCTCAAACTCTGGGTCTCAAGTGATCCTCTTGCCTCAGCCTCCCAGGTAGCTGGACTACAGATGCCCACTACAATGCCTGGCTATTTTTAGAGACAGGGTCTTGTTCTTGCTGAGGCTGTTGTCAAACTCCTGAGCTCAAACTGAAAAGTATTCTTGAACTCAACACTTAGGAAGGCAAATCTGTCTAGCTTCACTTTTACTGTCCCGTTCTCTTACCTTTTTGGGATAGGGGAGAAACCTGACTCAAGAAAAAGTGGTGTTTTGGCCCTAGTGGTCATATTTCCTTGCTGTATGTTGTCTGTAATGGAAACTTGTAGCAGATCAATATGCTCTATTATTTGACATGTGTGGTATTTTAAATCTCAGATTTCAGACTTTTAAGGAACTGTGAAATGCTAGTAGAAGACATTGAAAATTAGGATAAAATAAGATAACTCCACGTTAGGTTAAATCCACATTTTAAAATGTTTTAATTTTTATCTTATTCTCATAGTTAAAATTAAAACCTTACATAAAAAGTTACTAGATAAATTATACTTTCTTTTTCTTTAACAGAAGGTAGCAACAGAATTCATAGAAGTGAAGATTTTTTAAAGAGGTTAACACAAAAAGAAGAAAAATGCCGAAACCAGTAAGTGCATTTTACTATTTTTGTTGTGTGTTAGAGTAATGTGGCTATTAGGTGAGTAGTGAAGAAGAGGTATAAGTAACATAGTTAAAGTTCATCGTTTATGGGGTCAAACTCTCTGAGTTCTTAACCAGGCTCTGCCAGTTTATCTGGCTAACCTTTGTCAATTTAGTTTAATTTCCTCATGTATAAAATGGGGATATAATTAATGATTTACTCAAGGGAATATTGTGAGAATTGAAAGAATCAAGTACGTATTCAGCACTCAGTAAATGCTAACTTATTAAACAGGAAAACAATGAGAGGTTTGGATAATCCACGCATTACTAATTTTCTCACAATTCTAGCTTTGATGCAAGTGATACTGATGTTATATAGTTTTAGGTTTTTTATCTAGGAATATACCTGGGATCATTTTATTTAGTTTTATATGCCTTTTTTTTCCTTTTTCTTTTTTTTTTTTTTTTTGAGGCAGACACTCAGTAGAGTGATGTGGCGTTACAGCTCACAGCAGCCTCAAACTCTTGGGCGTAAGTGATTCTCTTGCCTCAGCCTCCCAAGTAGCTGGGACTACAGGTGCCTGCCACAATGCCTGGTTATTTTTTTGTGGTTGTTGCAGTTGTCTTTGTGGTTTGGTGGGCCTGGGCTGGGTTCGAACCCACCAGCCCTGAAGTAGCCACTGAACTACAGGCACCAAGCCTGTTTGCTTCTTCTTAATTAAAGTTATTCCTTTTTTCTTTGGGTAAATATTCTTTTCTTCATCTAATAAAATGAGGTTTTTCACTAATGTTTCTTTTGGTCAATTATCTTTTAAGAGAAAATTGTTGCTTATAATTGTTAGACATTTTTGGCATGGATACCACTTTGGAATGACTTTAAACAAAGGCAGGTAACAAAGTGTGCATTATTGGTGTATTTGCAGATGACATTATTTTTTATTTATTTATTTTTATTTTTTATTTTTGGAGACAGTGTCATTATGTCGTCCTCGGTAGAGTGGTTTGATATCACAGCTCACAGCAGCCTCAAACTCTTGGGCTTAAGTGATTCTTTTGCCTCAGCCTTTCAAGTAGCTGGGATTACAACAGGTGCCTGCCAGAACACCCGGCTATTTTTTTTGCTAATGTTGTCATGTTGTTTTGCAGGCCCTGGCTGGGTTCAAACCCACCAGCCCCGGTGCATGTGGCCAGTGCCCTAACCACTGAGCTATGGGTGCTAATCCAGATGACATTATTATTTATGTAGGAGATCCTCAACAAATCTATAAAACAACTAGTAACTGAATTTAGCAAGATTGCCAGACACACAATTACACTAAAAAAAAAAAAAAAAAAGGTTTTATATACTAGCAGCCATGTTTGAAAAATTAAGTAACAGCATTTGTAATGGGATTAAAACATAAAATACTAAGGAATAAATGTATGGAGGCTATACAAGATCTCTACACTGAACATTTGCTATAAAAAATTAAAGATCTAAATCTATAGAGAAATATGCAATATGTATAGATAGTTTTATAAAGTACTATTAAAGATATCAGTTGTCATGAAATGTATTGGTAAAGGAAATTCAGTTCCAGTAAGTTCATTCTAGCAGGCTTCATTGACTAGCTGATTCTAAAATATGTATGGAAATGCCAACATTTTTATGGAATAGTTAAAACAATTTAAAAAAGGGTTGGAAAACTTAGACCTTTGGATATTAAGACTTAATCTCAAGCCACAAAAATAAAATTGGTAAAAGGTAGATACTAGGGTCCATGGAACAAATAGACCCCACATACAAACACACATGTATTCATTAGATTTTTGACAAGATGTCACACAGTTTTACAGGGAAATTTCTTTTCAACAAATGGTGGTCGTACAAAGGATTATCCATACAAAGGGTTTACTTTTTTTTTTTTCTTTCTTTTCACATTGACTCTTCTCTCACAATTAACATAAAATTTAAATGGATGATAGACCTTAAGTGCAAAAGCCCAAACTATAAAATAACTTATGGAAGAAAACATTCTTGTGACTTTGAGGTGACCAAAAATTTCTTAGCTAATAACACAGAAAATTTGAACCACCAAAGCAAAAGTTGGACTTAAAGACTTTTGCTCTGTGAAAGGCGGCAATAAACATGGAAAGACAAGATGGGAGGGGAGAAAATAATTGCAACAAAGTTTTTTTTACAGTTCAATAATAAGACAGTTTAGTTTCTTAAAAAATGGACAAAAATATGGACAGATATTTCACATAATAACCATTAAACACATGAAAAGTTCCTCAACATTTTTAGTTGTTGGGTAATGCAGATTAAAACTACATTAAGATACAACTTTATATTTACTAGAAAGGCTAAAATTATAGACTGGTCAGTGTAAGGAAGGACATGGAGCGACTGTAACTAGAATATATTTCTAGTAGGAAGGTGAAAGTTGACAACTATTTTGGAAAATTCCTTACCAGTGTAATTGAGTGGAGAACATTTACTTTTTCTTCCTTTAAGAGTCAAAATTGCAAATATAGTTGGATATCAATTACATGTATTGTTGTTAATACAAGAGATTTGAAAGACATTAAAGAAGACCCGAATGTGAGAACTGTAGTCCTGGGTAGGAAGAATCTATTTCGGAAAGATGTCAGTTCTTACCCCAAGAGACTAATGAATTAAGAGTGGCTCCAATTTTAAGTCAAGATGAGATATTTTGGAAAGTTTATAATTTTATATGGATCCAGGAACAAGAATAATCAAAATACTTCCCCAGAATAAGAGGGAAGACTTGCCCTGCCAGATGCCAAGATTTGTTTAAAGACACACTAAGATAACCAAGACAGTGTGATGCTGACAGTAGTAAGTTGACCAGTGCAGCAAAATCAGATCCATGTCTGTCAGACACTTGATTGTGACAGTGCAGTTTTGGGGTAGTAAATGAACTAACAAATAATGTGGGAATTTAAAAAAATCCTCATGTTATCCATATGGTGATTAATAAATGAAATTGGACTTCTACCTCATCTCATCATAAGCAAAAAACATTGAATACAAATTACAAAACACAAAATTTTAAAGTATATAGTAGGAAATACATGAATATATTTTGACTCCAGAGTAGGGAAGAATTAATTAAAATGGCAAAATGTTGATATTTGTATATAAAGCATTGATAAATTCAGCCTTAAAATTAAAAATATCTCTTCATCGTAAAGAACACTGTAAAGCTGAATGACAAACCACAAACTGTAAGATGATTTCTTTGTAACACAAATAACTGGGAATTCAGATCTGGAATATGTAAAGAACTACTACATAAGAATAAGGAAGAAAAAAACCAGCCTAATAGAAAAATAAGCAAAATATGTGAACAGATGTTTCAAAGGTTTCAAAGGGCCTGTGACTTTTTAAAAAATTGAATAAACATGTTCTGTTAGTATTCTCCAGCTGTATACCAAATTACCACAATTTAGTAGCTTTAACAACACCCATTTATCCTGTCACAGTTCTGTAGATTAGAAATCTGGGAATATGTGACTGGGTTCCTTGCTCAAAGTCTCTTAACTACAATGAAATCAAAGTGTTGGCCAGCTGTGTTGTCACTGGAGTGGGGAGTTCTCTTCTGAGTTTATTCTCCTTATTGGCAGAATTCATTTTGTTACAGGATAATGTATTCTTCTTTACTGAAGGATGAATCTAGTGGTGTGGGCCACTGTTACCTCCAGGAGGCCAGTCTCTGATTTTGTCCCCTACCTCCTTCAGTTCAGCAACAAAGAACCTCTTGTGTCAAATACTTTTCACACTTTAAAATCTCTCTAACTTGTTCTGCAACCAGTAAAAGGAAACTCTTTGTTTTGTAAAAGGGTTTACATACTTAGATTAGGCCCAGGTAGATAATCTTCCTGTGTTAAAGTTAACTGATTAGTAACTTTAAGTACTTCTGCAAAATCCCTTTTTTTTGAGTTGGGGGTTGGTTGTGTTGTCCAGGCTAGAGTGCAGTGGCATCACTATAGTTCACAGCAGCCTCAAACTTCTGACCTCAAGTGATCTTCCTGCCTTAGGCTTCTGAGTAGCTGGGACTATAGGCAGGCGCCACTGCACCTGGCCTGCAAAATTCCTTTTAACATGTAATGTCACATAATGATGGGCTTAATGCCCAGAGAGCAGAGATCATGGGGCCATCTTAGAATTTTGTGTTCCACGTACTGTGTATAGAAATGTCGTTATCCTTTCCAGTAGACTGGAATCCTCATGTTAAGACCACACTGAGGTAATACCCACTAGATTGTCAAACACTAAGAAAACTGATAATACCGTTAGTGGAAATATAGACCAGGAAGCATGAGCTGTAAGGTAATTCAGCGTTACGTGGGAAAATAGAAGGTATGCACAGCTAATTACCTAGGAATTCTGAGTTTATACTTACAGAGAAATTCTGACACATGTGCTACGAGACATGCACAAAAATGTTCACAGCAGTATTCTTAATACCTGGAAAACTGGAAGTATATTCATTTGAGAGGAAAATGAGTAAATAAGTTACTGTTTAATCACATGTAGAATAGTGTATATCTATGAAAATGAATTAAAATTACAAAAACAGTGAACCTTAGGAATATAACTTAAAAATTCAAACTAGTGTAGTAAAATTTTAAAATACCTTTTTTAATTTTAAAATATCGTTTTTATTGAAATGGAATATACATGGCCAGAAGAATATATCAAAAGTGTGTAGTTGATAAATTTTCATAATTTGAATATACTCAGGTAATAACTGCCTATATCAAGAAAGAAGACTTTATTAGCAAGTACTATGGAATTATAGCTACAAAATCAAGAAAAATGAAATTATTTTATATATGGATACCTCCTTTTTGATAGAATTTATTTATTTATTTATTTTTAAGTAAGAGAATAACAAACACAAAAGTCAGTTTGGTGCTTACCTATGAGGTATTGGGGATAGGGTCCTTACCAAAATAAAATACAGGGTCACATGCAGTACTATTATTTCTAGTAATTAAGTTGGATGGTGGATTTATGGGTTTCATTTTATTATGCTTCATTGTTTATATATATTACATGTATTTTGTAAAATATATATGTATATATATTTTAAAGACAAATAAAAGTAAGATTATTTTAAAGAAGGATGAATCGGTGAGATTTGATTAGAGAAGATATTCCAGGTAAAAGCCACAACGTGTGCTGAGGTTGTAATTGTTAGAATCAATAAGGTATTTAAGTGGAAGTAAGTCTGATCTAGAGTAGTTAAAAGTTAAGAAGATAAAGTGGCATAAGTTCTGACCTTAGTAAACCTGCAGGCTGATGGAAAAGGCTATGTAAAAACAAATGCAGAAGTAAATATGACTAAAAAACTTTAAACATAATTGTTACAGAAACAAAGCAGGAATGGCTGTAGGATTATGCTGGTAAAGGGAAAAGTAAAGGTTGTTAGAAATAGGTGCAGAACAACATATAAGGTAGGGGAAAATTAATAGAGAAATAAGTTAATAAAGATAAAATAATAAAGAAAGGAAAAAGTATAAATTTGGATCACATGAGGAATTCTAGTGAAGATGCTATTCTGGGTAAAAATTATTTTGGTAAGTTTTTGAGATAGAAAGGTATTACACAAGAAAAGTCATATTTAAAATAGAGTCTAGCAAATAAAGGACTGCTTTATGAATAATTTTGAGAATACATTTGCAGAATGAATCAAACTAAGTGTCTGATTTCTGTGTTGAAAGAAATATGGGATAGTGATTGACATTCACAGAATTTGGTGTTAGACCTCATTTTAAATACCTCCTAGTATTGTTGGAAGGGCTAAATAAAGAGGGTAGAAAGCTTTTGGCATGATGCTGTGTATGTTCAGGATATATTCAGTACATGTTTTGAAATGAAGACTTCATTTGTTTTTCAAAGACTCTTTGTTTTTCAAATAGATTTAAGATAAACTGTGGTTAAGGTCAAACTTTATCAAATAAAGAAAACATTATGAAGTAAAGTATTTTCTCATGCCCAATACTTAATATGTTCTCTTTTCTACTTGTTATCACTTTTATTTGTATTACAGATCAACGTAAGAGTAACTACAATGGATGCTGAGCTGGAATTTGCCATCCAGCCCAATACAACTGGCAAACAACTTTTTGACCAGGTATCGTTTAACCACATGAAATGTGTAACTTTTGACACCATGGTGTGGTTGCTATTCCATCCTTCTATGTTTTTCTGTACCTCCTTCTTAACAACTCAGCAAAGTAGCACTTGGAATTTTTTCACATTGCCTTTTCAGGTATCTTGAACAACAACGGAGATATTCTTTATTCTTTTGTATTCATTCCTACATTTGTGGGAAAGGACTTTTTAAACAATAATTATCAGCAGGTACTTATTTTATTTAACGTCTGCTCTGAAAATGATTCTGATGGCAACTGAAAGAGATTCAAAGATACTGTGCATGGAAGGGACAGCAGGAGCAGAGTCACAGGGAGTTACACATGGAGCATCCCTTATCCAAAATGCTTTAAGAGCAGAGTGTTTAGGACTTTGGATTTTTTTTCAGTTTTAGGAATAATGAGATTTGGGGAATGGTACATAAATCTATTTCATATACATCTTATACATGTAGCTCAGAAGTAATTTTATAATTTTATGTGTGAAACAAAGTTTTGACTAGGACCTCTTCACATGAGGTCAGGTGTGGAATTTTCCACTCGTGGCATCATGTTGACACCCAAAAAAGTTACAGATTTGGGGGGCTTTTGGAGTTTTGCTCAGTGTGTATAGTTTATAAGGAGATGACTGTCAGCGTTTGGTGTCACAGGTGCATACAGTGCTGGCCAGGGCTCGTGATCAGACATGTCCTGCTAAGGAACTTGTGCTGCTGACCTTGTTTTTTTTCCCTCAGTTTCAAGTATATGTTGAAGTCACCTGTGGAACTTAAGAAAGGCTCCTCAAGTAATGCTATATTGTAATATTGTAACTAATCCAGTTCTACTGAGTAAAGGAGGAAAGAGATTGTCCTCAGAGGTTAGGTAAAATGGTGAGGAGATGATTGCAAGAAGAGAAGAAGGTGATATACCTGACGTGGCATGAGACTTAGAGGAGGGTAACTTAGGAGCAGAGAACATGACCTTTGGTCAGACTAACTTGATCTTAAAGAAAGAGAGTTTCTAGCATGCTAGCAATAAACAACATGTTAGATACCTTGGTTTTTATTAGCTGTCATTCTGTCATATACTGAACTAAATCTGATGAATTAAAAGTTTTTAATTTCCTGGAAAATTGTTTCTTCTCTTGATAAGTAATGTACTTAATCTCCTGACTAGTAATTAATGAACTTTAAAGCCCTGATAAGGTCTTTTTGGAAGATGAAAGGCTTTGTGTGTATGAGCAAAATTTTAAAGCAAACTCATAAGCAGCTAAATGTACCATACCTTGTGAACTAATATCCACTTCTATTGGTTCTTTTAGGCCTTGTGTTTATAAATACATAGTCTCTATCCTAGTTGAATGAAAATGCATGGAGTTAGCACTTACTCTGCTATAGCAAAGTGAAATGCTATTTATAGTAAGTGAAATGTTTGTGGTAGTTAATGAGCAACTGAGGCTTTTTTTGTATTAGCTATTGAAAAACAAAATTTATTTTTTATTAAGTAGAATTATTTTTGCTTACCAGGGAAAACAAATCTCATTTGTTTTAAGGCAGTCATGTGTAGTGATTATTCATAAGTGTGGGCTTTTCAGAGCCACAGTGCCTATAGTGATCCCAGTGTTTTTTTTGCCTTACATTTGTATAGTAAGGATGATGATAACATTATTCTCTCACAGGGTTGTTGTGAGAATTAAATCTGTATGAAGTATATAGAACACGTATTTGATAATTTTATTTCTGTATCTGTATAGAGGGTGCCAAAATATATATACACATTTTAAGAAAGGAAAAAAAAACTATATTAAAATTGTAATACTCAATATTACATAATACTGATAACAAAAGATGAATACAAGTCATCTTGTGTAATTACAAGAGGTGCTCAAAGTGGTTACCATCGGCTTTGAAACTTCTGATTGTGGCGAACGAAAATATCTCTTAAAATGCATATAAATTTTTTGGCATCCCTGGTATATAAATAGTCTTGTGCTGCATAATATTTCAGGCAGTGACTGGCCGCATATATGATAGTGGTCCCATAAGATTATGATACCATATTCTTTACTTTTTCTATGTTAAGATGTGTTCAGATACACAGATAGTGCAGTATTCAATGCAGTAATATGCTATGCAGTTTGTAATCTGGGAGCAGAGGCCACACCACATAGTCTAGGAGGGTGGCAGCCTGTGCCACCAGGTCTGTGTAAGTGCACTCTGTATTCACATGACGCAGTCATCAGAACACACCCTTGTTACTAAGTGACACCTGTATGTGTATGTGTAAGTAGATAGTGTTACTATCTCTTATGGGCTCAGCAATTCTTTACTCTCTGTTCTGTTTCCCAACAATTTCTTTTAAAACCCAAGTGTGGGGATTTAAAAACCGGCTTTTCACTTTGGGCATCGTGTGTTTGGCACATAGATGGGTTCAGGTGAGGCCAAGAGCAGACTGAATCCTCTTGTATGAGATCATATAGCTACGGTAAAAGCCCCACCTCTGTTTCGAAGTTAGATTGAGGGCAGCTGCTTTGTGTTTAGAGGCTCTGAGTGCTTAAAGTCGGTAGGTTTGTTCCTCGCTGACTCTCTCCCCACTCGCTTCCTTATCCAGCTTCTACTTGTGGGATTAAAGTAGAGAATGTTCACATCCCTAAGGAGGGCATGAGAAGATCTTTTAGGGGGCAAGAAATATTAAAATATTTGCTTATATTTTTATTTTTTCTTTTCCAAATTATTTTAAACTATAAGCTTTGTGGTGCACTAGCATGCTAGTGTATTATTTGTGATATATATCGCTATTGCCCAAACTTTTTTTTAATTGCAGAGGAATGTGATTGAAAGTTTCTGAGAGTAGTGTCAGAAGTCGGGAAAGAGCCATGGGGGAGAGAGGGTCTGTTAGGGCATTTCAAAACTTGAGCTGTCTGGTTCCTCCTGATACTTGTTGGGATAGAAAAGTTAGTGACAGTTACTGTCCTTGGTGCCCACTGGAGCGCGTCCCCTTCTACTTAGCTGGCATTGTGAATCTCGCTCAGCATGAGGACGGAAGCTGGGGCCCAACACGGGGTTCCTCTTCTCCCCTCTGTTCTCGACCTGGTCATTCCGACTCCTGTCACTCTAAGCTTGAGCGTTTGTTTGTGGCTCTGCTAGGACATCTATCTTTTGTCAAAGTTTTTTCCACGTTCAGTTTTTAATTGTTTAGCATTTATCTGTTTTTGTATCACCATTATGAATCCTTATATCCCATGTCTCTAGACATTTCTGTTTTTGTTTTTTTGACAATAACCTTTCCTATTTCTTAGTATAGTTAAAAATTTTTTCTTACTTTTTAATGTTTTCTATGTGTATCATTTCAGTGACATTTTTTAAGAGAGGGAAAGTAAACTAAAGGGTTCAATTTGCTGTCTTGAAATAAAAGCATGGGATATTTTAAGCTTTTTTTTTTTTTTTTTTTTTTTTTTTAAGACAGAGTCTCACTATGTCACCCTTGGTAGAGTGCTATGGCACCACAGCTCACAGTAACCTTAAACTCGTGGGCATAAGCGATTCTCTTGCCTCGTCCTCCCGAGTAGCTGGGACTACAGGCACCTGCCTCAATGCCCGGCTGTTTTTTTTTGTTGTTGCACTTGTCGTTTGGCTGCCCTGGGCCAGGGTCAAACCTGCTAGCCTCACTGTATGTGGCTGGTGCCATAACCTTTGTGCCCTGGGCACCAAGCCTAAGATTATTTTTTAAATTATACACCAAGACTGTTTATCATTTAGGAACTGATATTGAATCTTTTGTAAAGCTTTTTAATGAACATTCATCTTCCCTGGCTCATTTTTCTCATTTTGAAAATGTAGGATTTCTTTGTTATTTTTGTTGTTTTTTAACACATGCTTTTTTTTAAGTTTGGGCATAATCCTGGTTATATATCCTAACTCCACCACTTTATTTATTCTAATACTTCGGAGTGCCTACCACAGGCTAATCATTCATAGGTATTAAGATGAATAAAATAATCTGGCTCGGGCCCCGTAGCTTAATGAGTAGGGCATCAGCCACATTGAAAGTGGTGGGTTCGAGCCCAGCCCGGGTCTGCTGAACAATGACAGCTGTAATAAAAAATAGCTGGGCATGGTGGCGGGCGCCTGTAGTCCCAGTTACTTGGGTGGCTGAGGCAAGAGAATTGCTTAAGCCCAGGAGTTGGAGTTTGCTGTGTGCTGTGATACCACTGCACTCTACCAAGGGCTACATAGTGAGATTCTGTCTCAAAAAAAAAAAAAAAAAAAAATAATAATAATAATCTCTGTCCTTAAGTATTACACAGAGCAAATAGACGTACTAGTAATGGTAAATTATGGTATGATAATTATGGTACCTGGGAGTATTAGGGAATGAGCGATTAATTTTATCTTAATAATAGGAGAGCTTTATTTACAGAAGTTATGTTAGTTGAACTCGTCCTTAAAGAAGAAATTATTCAACAAGTGGTAAAAGTATAGAAGAAATATTCTGGGCAAAAGAAAAAGTAGAGCAGAAGTATAGAAGTGTGAAATTTATGGCACATTCTAGGAATGGTTTCTTGTTCAGTAAAGGTGGAACATGGAATATATCATATTCTTTTTTCTTTTTCTTTTTTTTTTTTTTTTTTTGTCTTTTTGAGACAGAGTCTCACTATGTTGCACAACGCCTGTCTATTTTTTGTTGCAGTTGTCATTGTTTAGCTGGCCCGGCCTGGGTTTCAACCTGCCAGCATCAGTGTATGTATGTGGCCGACCTGTAACCACTGTGCTACAGGTGCTGAGCAGAAAAGACCTTTCTTGTAGCAAAGGAGTGAATATATCTATGTCTATGCAGTTTTGTCATTTAGATACAATGTGAATTTTAAACTGAAAATGGATTTTTTTTTTTTTTTAAGGTGGTGAAAACAGTTGGTTTGCGTGAGGTCTGGTTTTTTGGGCTGCAATATGTTGACAGCAAAGGCTATTCTACATGGCTCAAACTGAACAAAAAGGTAAAATGTATGATAATATTAAACTAAAAATGAAGTTTACTTAAAGTTATCATGAATTTGTGCTAGAAAAGCTAGTAGTCTGAGTCCAAGTGTCCTTTTGGAGTTATCTGTGTTAATTAATCACTAAGAGGTGTTACGTCTTTTAATTTAGTTAGGCTCTGTCAGCTTACTATCTTAGAAAAAAGAAATGTTCACTTTTCTTATTTGAAAACTTAGCACATAAGAAATATTATCTGGAGGCAAATATTACAAATGGTGTGACTAAGTACTTTGACTTGATTTAAACACATGTGCGATATGCTTCTCAAGAATATGAAGAGGTATCTTCAGTGTGGTTATTAGGTAGAAACTGTAAATTACAGATCACATTCGTGAGCATAGAATCGTTTTTGTCATTTATAGTTGTTTACAGATTAAGACTATTACATGCTGATTCTTGCTTAAAGATTTAGAATCTTTTACTTGCTTCCAAAAAGAATTTGATATGACTGACTTCAGTTATCATAAACGTAAGATTTTCGTTGATTATACTTGAAATTACTGTTCCAGGTAACACAGCAAGATGTTAAAAAAGAGAATCCTTTACAGTTCAAGTTTAGAGCTAAATTCTTTCCTGAAGATGTTTCTGAGGAATTAATTCAAGAAATAACCCAGAGACTTTTCTTCTTGCAAGTTAAAGAAGCCATCTTAAATGATGAGGTATATTGCCCACCAGAAACTGCAGTTCTCTTGGCTTCCTATGCTGTCCAGGCCAAGTACGGAGATTACAATAAAGAGATTCATAAACCAGGCTACCTGGCTAATGACAGACTCCTACCCCAACGGTAAGTAAAACATGGCTTTATGTTACGTCATCTGAAAATTACATTCCAGAAGTTTGTAAATAAACAAAAATTGTTTTTGAGATTTTGAGTTGGCAGCTGGCAGAGAGTGTACATTTAAAAATCGTGACGTACCAGCTGCTTGATTATCTGCTGGATACTCACTGAAGTTGATCTACCTCTTCTGTCCTCATTCCTGTGGAGTAGGCAATAAATGGAAGCAGGGACAATTTGGGCTTGAGGGCAGGATGTGACTGTTGTTACTTAGTAAAAATTCTAACACAAACAGGGGCTTAATAAATGCTTTTGAGAGTAAGTGGCAGGTTTTGTTTTCTCCAGAGAATGAAATTTCTAACTTTTAAGCAGGGCACAGTGGCTCATGCCTGTAATCCCAGCACTTGGGAAGCTGAGGCAAGAGGATCATTTGAGCCCAAGAGTTTGAGGTTGCTGTGAGCTAAGAGGCCATGGCGCTCTACTCAGGGCAACAAAGTGAGACTGTATTAATAAAAAAAAAGAAAAAAAGGATTGTTATATGAAGAAGTAAAAGGGAAGAATGCTTTAAAGAGAGAAGGGTTTAGCGTTGTCAGATAGTAAAGAGGAGTCAAATATGACGAACACTGAAGTGGTAGAATAAGGACATTGGTAGTGACCTTGGTAAGAGCAGTTTCAATAGAGTGTTCAGGGTAGAGGCCAGATTGTGGTAAACTGGGGGCAGTGGATGTCAGGTATGGAAGGTGAGGCTAGTCAATGTGAATAGCTCTTAAAAGAAGTTTGGCTATGAAAAAGGAAAAAAACTAAAGTTTATGAAGCATGGGTTTCTAGACTTATTCTGTAAAGATGCTAAAAAGCCGATGATTTATTCACTCTTAAGACTCGTTTCATAAAAACGAAACACCTGCACTCAAACGTTTATAGCAGAGCAATTTATAATTGCAAAGATGTGGAAACAACCCAAGTGTCCACAAAAGCATGAATGGATTAATAAAATGTGGTGTGTGTGTGTATCATGGGGTACTACTCAGCCTTTAAAAAAAAAGTGATGCAAGGATAAAGGTCAAATCTATCAAATATTGAACACAAATGTCTTAACACTGTGACAAAGTACATGAGGTGAAAGCTGTGTTAATTAGTAGGATGCAAGCGCTCCAATCTGCACAAATAATCAGCACATTGAATCCCGCAAAGGCATAAATGTACTCATGATCTATGTATATATGACTTAATAATAATAAAATGATGATGTAGAATCTTTTCTGATGGTGGTGTTCTAAGTGAAACATCACAAGAATGAAGGAACAGGTGTTGCTCTGAAAGGCTGAAGTAGAGATTGGACGTACCTTCCAGGGGTTTTCAAATGCATGGAGATTGTAAAAGAATCTCTCATGGTTTTTAAAATCTCGTCCATCAGAGCACTTGAGGCTGGAGGTTGTGGTGTCTGCAGGTTGGAAGTTTGAGTTTGGAGCTTCAGCCAGGATGATCGAGGTTGTTTGCAATGACCATCTGGGGAAGAAGGTCCATATTAAATGCAACACCAATGACACCACTGGGGACCTTAAGAAGCGGATTGCAGCCCAAACTGGCACCTGTTGGAACAAGATTGTCCTTAAGAAGGGATACATGATTTTTAAGGACCACGTGTCTCTAGAGGATTATGAAATCCATGATGGGATGAACTTGGAGCTTTATTCCAATAGAGCAGACTTCCTTTCCCCTGCTCTACCGTTCTTTCCTCCCACACTGGTGTGGATGCTTGTTTTTAAAAACTCACATTAGAAAGGAGTCGCCAAGGGCCGGGAGGGAATATGCTGAAGTTTTGTTGTGACGACTGTGATACACATCTCACCCATGACTCTCCATCTGTGAGAAAGACACCCTGCAGTGGGAGGAGACACAAGGAGAATGTGAGGGAACTATCAGAGATAGATGGAAGAGCAGGCCCAGAGCCCGACTGACAAAACAGGAGGAAGCACAAGGAAAATGTGAGGAAACTGTCAGAAATGGATGGAGGAGCAGGCCCAGAGCCTGCCTGACAAAACAACAGCTGCATTTCAACAAGGAAAGTACCTCCTACTCCACTCTGTGCTCCTCCTCCTGCAGGGGCGATGATTCCACCTCCCCCTAATCTTCTGGGTCCTCCTCATCCTGGCATGATGCCAGCACCCCATGTATGGGGCCCTCCCATCATTTCGATGATGGGTCTTCCTCCTCCTGGGACGATGCCAGTGGGACCTGCTCCTGGAATGAGGCTACCCATGGGAGGTCACATGCGAGTGATGCCTGGGCCCCCAATGATGCGGCCTCCTGCTGGTCCCATGTTAGTGTCCACTGGTCCTGGAATGACTTGACAGGCAGATAAGGATAGAGGGGAGTTTTCTTTATGTCAGTTTCATATTACTTCTTTTTCACCAGAAGATCATGGTGCTGTGACTCTGGGTGTTTTCTTAATAGCATGGTAAGGAAGACTTGCTCTTCCTTCTTATCAAAGAGAGAATAGTTTTGAAGGGAAGAAGTAAACTCAAAAAGGAGGCAGTTTTCATTTGTATTGTGAAATGTGAAAATGAAACTGTGGTGTTTTAGTTAAAAAATAAAATAAAATAAAAACTCACTTTAATGTGGAAGTCACCAGAAGTGAGGCTGCACAAGCACTGAAACCTGTTGAGAGGGAGCCTGCTGGGTGCTGTAGGCTGGCGGGCTGATGGGGTAGCAGATGAGGAAGACCCTGCTTTTGAGGAAGAAAATGAAGAAATTGGAGGAGGTTCAGAAGATGGACAGGGTAAAAGACAGAGATGTTTTTCTGAACAATTGAGATGTACGATGAATGGCTTAGGAGATAACCAGAATCCCCATAGAGTTCATTACTGAAATGACTCACAAGGCCGTGTCTATTTGCAGACAAGGTTGGTTGAAGATAACCATCGTGATTCCAAAAGATCCCAGTATGTTTGCTATGGTTAAAGATTTGCTTACTACTAATAAAGAATTATAATGGGCAAGAAAAGCATTTGAAGATGCCAACTGTGGATCTTGACATCTTTTGTAGTTTCTGAAACTCCATTATGTAACATGTAAGAATTGTTATATTTTCTACAGTAAGGTCCTGATATCTACCTATGAATGAAAGGTAGAAAAACTGAGTTTTCTGCCTTTATTTTCATGGCTTTGATTTTTACAGTGATACTGGATTAATTGCCTGCCTTTATAAGACCATACTTGAATTACTTACTGAGTTTTAAAGACCACACATAAGTTAAAGCACCTTTCAAACCATGCAGTTCTCTCTGATTTAACCAGAGATGAAATATTAATAGTGTTCATGTGTTAGGCTGGCTTGCTTGCTTGCTTGCTTTCTTTGTTTCTTTCTTTCTTTCTTTCTTTCTTTCTTTCTTTCTTTCTTTCTTTCTTTCTTTCTTTCTTTATTTATTTTTTGCAGTTCTTGGCTGGGGCTAGTCTTGAACCCGCCAACTCTGGCATATGGGGCCGGCGCCCTACTCCTTTGAGCCACATGAGCCACCCCATGTGAGGCATATTTGTGCTATTGTGAGCTATGCTGTACCTGTTTAATATGTGAAATTTAAATGGCGTCTTCAAAGCTGAAATATGTGCTTTATGTATTCTGAAGTTTTTATATGAAGGTAGTATGAGAGATTATTGTAGTGATCATTTTTTATGTTTCATTTAAAGGGATGATATAGGAAAAGACTTTTTTATTATTATTAAATCATAGCTGTGTACATTTAAAAAAAAAAGGGGGGGGGGAGTAACAACTTCCCTGCAACTGGGCACAGCGAGTCTGGGGAGACAGGACTCCAGGCATCTCTGGCCGGTGGGATCTGTCTATAATCATCCCTTTGAGGATACAGGGAGCCAGCAAGGGACTTCTGGACCACAAGAGGAGGACAAAAACAGTGGAGAACTGGCAAGTGATTGCGTGTGTTCAATTGACCTAATCACCCAGCAACCGTGAGTACAGCAGCAGTGAGACTTGCAAACCGGAAGGGCCTTACCTGTGAACTGTTTTGGTGTTCTTGGACTTGGCACTCAGTCGAACTGCCTTGAGGAGAGCTTGAGCAGGAGTGTGGAGAACTTTGGGCATTGTCTGGGGCCCCAGACTGAGCCACTGAGCTGGGCGCAGGAAGTCATTGGGAAAAAACTACCCTGGAAAGCTCGGCCCTCAGGGTCCCAGAGTAAGGATCGGCGGGACAAAGTAACCTAGTGAATGAGCAGCCTAAAGGTGGGGAGTGAGCTGCCTTACAGCCTTAATCCTTAGTGGCAGAGTGAGATGGTTTTGGTACACAGGAGCCTTGGGCTGTTGCCCTGGGTAGAGTGCCATGACATCACAGCTCATAGCAACCTCAACCTCCTGGACTTGGCGCTGCCCAGACCTCCATAAGAGCTGTGCAGCGACCCCTGACCGGTGACCTGCACCCACCGGGCCTCCGCATTCTCTGACTAGGAACTGTGGGAGCCACACAACCCTACATCCTCCCTCCTATGTCCTCCCAGCCTCTACACGAGGCCGTTCATCTGGCCAGGGACTCTGGTAGCTGTGTGCCGTCTGGAGCCCTTCCTGCCTCTGCACAGAGCCCTTTTCCTGGCCGGAGACTGCTGAAGCCTTGGACTCTCTGTGCCAAAGTCACTGGGCGCCAGGCATTCCCAGAAGGGTGCGCACCACCCCCAGCCCTGTTGCTGGATCCGGATGTGTCACACACCGGAGCTACTTCCACAACCAGAACTCCCTAGCTAGAGCAGCCTCAGAGGAAGTACACAGGGTCACTCCCTACACAGATCCAGCAACAATAGAGTGAACCTGCTGGAGTCTAATCTTGGCGAGACACCTCCCCAACTCTGAGGACGGACAGAGGGAACGGTGAAGAACAATCATGAGGCGAAATCAACAGAAAAACTCTGGCAATATGAATAATCAGAGTAGATCAACTCCCCCAAGGATCAATGGGGCAGAAACAACACAAGACCCCATGCACAAACAAATAGCTGAGATGTCAGAAATTGAATTGAGGATCTGGATAGCAAATAAGATCAAATTAGAATTCCAAAAGTTATCTCAAGAATTCAACAGATTCAAAGAGCAAATGACCAAAGATTTTGACACATTGAACAAGAAGTTGCAGCCCTCAAAGACCTGAGAAACACAGTAGAATCCCTCAGTAACAGAATGGAGCAAGCAGAAGAAAGGATTTCTGACACTGAAGACAAAGCTTTCAAACGCTCCCAAACCCTCAAAGAAGAAAAGAAATGGAGAGCAAAAACAGACCACTCTCTCAGAGAGCTCTGGGATAATTCGAAGAAAACCAATATTCGTCTTTTAGGGATCCCCGAAAGTGATGAAGTGGCTTCACAAGGCACAGAGTCTCTTCTCCATGAGATTATGAAGGAGAACTTTCCAGATATGCCAAGAGATTCCGAAATTCAGATACCAGACAGTTTCAGAACTCCAGCACAACTCAACCTGAATAAGACATCCCCCAGACACATCATAATCAATTTCACTAAAGTTAATATGAAGGAGAAAATTCTGAAAGCTACCAGACAAAAGAAAACCATTACCTACAAGGGGAAGAATATTA
>CAUYPK010013401.1:0-19219 GCA_963574355.1 Loris lydekkerianus | reverse complement strand
GTAAATAAAATAAAAAAATGTCACCTCCTTAATAAGGCTCTCCCTGGCCCTCTGTCGAAAATTTTATACCACCGCTAAATCCTGCACTCATCATCTTCTCTGCCTTTTTCCTCCCATTCATAATTTAACTTTTAATAATTTGCTTATTTATTTTCATTATTCATTCCAACTCTTAATAGACTTTAGGCTCTATGGGAGCACTGAATTTTTACTATGAGTTAAATAAACCAATGTCTAAAATATAAAAAATATTAAACAGTTCTTTGATGAAAAAATAAGAAAATAATGAATTAACACTACATGTAAATTAAACTTAAAAACCGACTAAAGCTATGGGTGCATGAAGTCTCACACTTTGGACTCTGAGACTCTTTCAGGATACACCATGATATAATGCGAAATGTTATAGTGCCTAAATTTTTATCCTATAAGAAAAGGGTCACTGGCTCTTTTTCCAGAGTGACTTTTTTTTTTATTATTATTATTAAATCATAGCTGTGTACATTAATGCAATCATGGGGCATCATACCCTGGTTTTATAGACCATTTCACACATTTTCATCACACTGGTTAACATAGCCTTCCTGGCATTTTCTTAGTTATTGTGTTAAGACATTTATATTCTACATTTACTAAGTTTCACATGTACTCTTGTAAGATGCACCACAGGTGTAATCCCACCAATCACCCTCCCTCCGCCCATCATGCCCCCTCCCTCTCCTCCGTCTCCCCCTTTCCCATATTCTTAGGTTATAACTAGGTTATAGCTTTCATACAAAAGCCATAAATTAGTTTCATAGTAGGGCTGAGTACATTGGATACTTTTTCTTCCATTCTTGAGATACTTTACTAAGAAGAATGTGTTCCATCTCAATCCATGTAAACATGAAATAGGTAAAGTCTCCATCTTTCTTTAATATTCCATGGTGTACATGTACCACAATTTATTAATCCATTCGTGGATTGATGGACACTTGGGTTTTTCCCATGACTTAGCAATTATGAATTGGGCTGCAATAAACATTCTGGTACAAATACTTTGTTATAATGTAATTTTTGGTCTTCTGGGTATATACCTAGTAGAGGAATTATAGGATTGAATGACAGGTCTATTGTTAGATCTCTAAGTGTTCTCCAAACATCTTCCAAAAGGAATGTATTAATTTGCATTCCCACCAGCAATGTAGAAGGGTTCCCTTTTCTCCACATCCATGCGAACATCTCTGGTCTCAGGATTTTGTGATATGGGCTAATCTTACTGGAGTTATATGATATCTCAAAGTAGTTTTGATTTGCATTTCCCTGATGATTAAGAATGATGAGCATTTTTTCATATGTCTGTAGGCCGTGCACCTGTCTTCTTCAGAGAAGTTTCTCTTCAAGTCCCTTGCCCAGTCTGAGATGGGCTCACTTGTTCTTTTCTTGCTAATACATTGGAGTTCTCTGTGGATTCTGTTTATTAAACCTTTGTTGGAGACATAAACTGCAAATATCTTCCCCCATTCTGAGGGCTGTTTGCTTGCTTTACTTACTGTGTTCTTGGCTGTGCAGAAGCTTTTTAGTTTGATCAGGTCCCAGTAGTGTATTTTTGAAGCTGCTTCAATTGCCCAGGGGGTCCTCCTCATAAAATATTCGCCCAGACTGATTTCTTCAAGAGTTTTCCCTACACTTTCTTCTAGTATTTTTATAGTTTCATGCCTTAAGTTTAAATCTTTAATCCAGTGAGAGTCTATCTCAGTTAATGGTGACAGGTGTGGGTCCAGTTTCAGTCTTCTACAGGTAACCAGCCAGTTCACACAGCACCATTTGTCAAATAGGGAATCTTTTCCCCACTGAATGATTTTAATTGGCTTGTCAAAGATCAAATAATGGTAAGTAGCTGGGTTCATCTCTTGGTTCTCTATTCTGTTCCATACATCTACCTCTCTGTTTTAGTGCCAGTACCATGCTGTTTTGATCACTATCAATTTATAGTATAGTCTGAGATCTGGTAGTGTGATTTCTCCTGCTTTGTTTTTATTTCTGAGTAATGTCTTGGCTATTCAAGGTTTTTTCTAATTCCATATAAAATGAAGTATTATTTTTTTCAAGATCTTTAAAGTATGACAGTGGAGCTTTAATAGGGATTGCATTAAAATTAAAATTGTATATTGCTTAGGGTAGTATGGAGCTTTAATAGGGATTGCATTAAAATTAAAATTGTATATTGCTTAGGGTAGTATGGACATTTTAACAATGTTGATTCTTCCCAGCCATGAGCATGGTATGTTTTTCCATTTGTTAACATTTTCAGCAATTTCTATTCTTAGAGTTTCACAGTTCTCTTTATAGAGATCTTTCACATCCTTTGTTAGGTAAATTCCCAAATATTTCATCTTCTTTGGCACTACTGTCAACAGAATAGAGTCCTTGACTGGTTTTTCAGCTTGACTATTGTTGATCTATATAAAGGCTACTGATTTATGAATGTTGATTTTGTAACCTGAGACACTGCTGTATTCCTTGATCACTTCTAAGAGTTTTGTAGTAGAATCCCTGGTGTTTTACAGATATACGATCATATCATCTGCAAAGAGCAAAAGTTTGACCTCTTCTGACCCTATATGGATACCCTTCATCACCTTTTCTTCCCTAATTGCGATGGCTAAAACTTCCATTACAATGTTAAAGAGCAGTGCAGACAATGAGCAACCTTGTCTGGTTCCTGATGAGAGTGGAAATGATTTCAATTTAATTCCATTCAATGATATTGGCTGTGTGTTTGCTGTAGATGGCCTCCATCACTTTAAGAAATGTCCCTTCTAGACCAATTTTTTTGAGTGTTCTGATCATGAAGGGATGCTGGATATTATCAAAAGCTTTTTCTGCATCAATTGAGAGAATCATATGGTCTTTGTTTTTTAATTTGTTTATTTGCTGAATTATATTTATAGATTTACGTATATTGAACCAGCCTTGAGACCCTGGGATATAACCAACTTGGTCATGATGTTATAATTTGTTTGATGTTTGTTGCTGGATTCTGTTTGTTAGAATCGTGTTGAATATTTTTGCATCTATATTCATTAGTGATATTGGTCTATAATTTTCTTTTCTTGTTGGGTCTTTTCCTGGTTTGGAGATCAGGGTGATGTTTGCTTCATAGAACATGTTGGATAGTCTTCCTTCTTTATCTATATTTTGAAACAGGTTGAGTAATATAGGTACTAGTTCCTATTTAAAGGTTTGGTAGAATTCTGACGTAAAGCCATCAGGTCCTGGGCTTTTCTTTTTAGGGAGATTTTGTATGTTGAT
This sequence comes from Loris lydekkerianus, assembly GCA_963574355.1. Classification (NCBI taxonomy): domain Eukaryota; kingdom Metazoa; phylum Chordata; class Mammalia; order Primates; family Lorisidae; genus Loris; species Loris lydekkerianus. Next base: position 15,925 of record CAUYPK010013401.1, on the reverse strand, counting down.
GCTATTTCAGAACTTGATATGGGCCTGTTCAACATTTCAACTTGATTCTGGCTAAGTCTTAGAAGGTGACATGCTTCCAAGTATTGGTCAATTTCCTTCAGATTTTCATATTTCTGAGAATAAAGTTTCTTATAATATTCATTAAGGATTTTTTTAATTTCTGAGTAGTCTGTTGTTATTTCATCTTTGTCATTTCTGATGGATGAAATTAGAGATTTTACTCTTTTTTTCCTAGTTAGGTTAGCCAAAGTTTTATCTATTTTTTGACCTTTTCAAAAAAACAACTTTTTGATTTATTGATCTGTTGTATAATTCTTTTGTTTTCAATTTCATTTAATTCTTCCCTAATTTTGGTTATTTCTTTACTTCTACTGGGTTTGGGATTGGAATACTTTTCCTTTTCAGGTTGCTTGAGATATCCCATTAAGTTGTTAACTTCCTCTCTTTCTGTTCTCTTGAGGAAGGCTTGCAGTGCTATAAATTTCCCTCTTAGGACTGCCTTTGTCGTATCCCAAAGACTCTGATAATTCATGTCTTCATTGTTGTTTTGTTCCAAAAATTCAGTAATTTCCTTCTTAATCTCACCTATGACCCAGCCATCATTCAGCATAAAGTTATTTAACTTCTATGTTTTTGTATGAGTATGCAGATTTCTGTTGTTACTGAGTTCAACTTTTATTCCATGGTGGTCCAAGAAGATGCAAGGAATAATTTCTATTTCTTTAAATATACTGAGGTTAGACTTGTGACCTAAGATGTGATCAATTTTGGAGTATGTCCCATGCGGTGATGAGAAGTATGTGTACTCAGTTTTGTTGGGATGAAATGGTCTGTAGATGTCTGTTAAATCCAAATGTTTGATGGTTACATTTAAATCTAAAATTTCTTTGCTCAGCTTCTTCTTGGAGGATCTATCCAACACTACCAAAGGAGAGTTAAAATTTCCAACTATCATGGAGCTGGAGGAAATCCAGTTGCTCGTGTCTGTTAGAGTTTCTCTTATAAATTGAGGCACATTCTAGTTGGGTGCATAAATTTTAATAATTGAAATCTCATCATATTGAGTATTACCCTTAACAAATATGAAGTGACCATTCTTATCCTTCCTTACTTTTGTTGGTTAAAGCCTATTGTATCTTCAAATAAAATTGCAACACTTGCTTTTTTCTGATTTCCATTTGCCTGAAATATAGATGACCATCCCTTCATCTGATGACATCCCTGAATCTATATTTATCTTTTAAGGTAAGATGAGATTCTTCTTTTCAGCAGGTATCTGCCCTGAGTTTTTGTATCCAGTCAGTTAACCTGTGCCTCTTTAGAGGACAATTTAAGCCATTCACATTAATGGAGAATATTGATAAGTCTGGTAATATGTTGGGTATCGAGTTTTTCGGAAGTCCACTGGACATTTTTAATCCTTTCACCACTGTGGAAGTTGGAGTTTGATCAAAAGTTTCTGAGTGAGTTTACTGTCATGGTAGAGGATTGGGCTGGTCATTATGGAGGAAAGGTCTGAGAATATCCTGAAGAGCTAGTTTGGTTATGACAAATTTCTTCAACTTGTTAATGTCATTAAAGTATTTAATTTCTCCATCATAAATGAAACTCAGTTTACCTGGATACGGGATCCAGTGTTGAAAGTTATTTTGTTTTAGGAGATTAAAAGTCAATGATCACCCTCTTCTGGCTTTAAAGGTTTCAGCAGAGAGATACGCAGTCATTCTAATAGTCTTCCCTTTGTAGGTTGTGGTTTTCTTATGTCTGATTGCTTTCAGAGTTTTCTCTTTCATATTAACTTTAGTGAAGTGAATTATGATATGCCTGGGGGATGTCTTATTCGAGTTGAGTTATGCTGTGGTTTGAAACTGTCTGCTATTTGAATTTCAGAATCTTTAGGCATGTCTGGAAAATTCTCTTTCATATTTTCATGGAGAAGAGCCTCTGTGCCTTGCAAAGCCACTTCATCCCTTTCCAGGATTCCAATGAGGAGGATATTAGCCTTCTTTGAATTATCCCAGAGCTCTCTGAGAGAATGATCCATTTTTGCTCTCCATTTCTCTTCCTCTTTGAGAGTTTGGGAGCATTCAAAAGCTTTGTCGTCAATGTCAGAAATCCTTTCTTCTGCTTGCTCCACACTTACTGAGGGATTCTAATGTATTTTTCAGATCTTTGAGGGCTGCAAATTCTTGCTTCAATGTGTCAAAATCTTTGTTGATTTTGTCTTTAAATTTGTTGAATTCTTGAGACAACTTTTGAATTGCTCCTCGAATTTCTAATTCCAACTTTTCCTCCATTCTATTAATCTTGTTTGCAATCCAAATTCTGAATTCGATCTCTGACATCTCAACCATCTGTTTATGAATGGGATCTTCAGTTACGTCTGCCATATCTTTCCTTGGGGGGGGGAGGGTAATCTACTCTGGTTATTCATGTTACCAGAGTTTTCCACTGATTCCATCCCATGATTATTTTACACCATTTTACTGGAAGGGTGGATAAAGAAAAGTTGGGTTGGGGGCTCCATGAGTAGTGATTAACCAGCCCTTTACCCAAAAGCTGGGACTTGTGTCTGTACCTTTTCCTCTGGAGCTTTGCCAAGGACCTGTACAGTGCTATGGCCTGAGAAACTGGGGACCTTCTTGGTGGGGTGGGACTAAATGGCTCTGTCTTGTTTCAGCTGGTCTCTGTCTGACCCTAGTGAGTCAGTTACTCTAGGTTGAAGTCTCAGCTGTGGAGAAATACCAGCAATTAAGTTACCCTGCCCCCAACAGGCTCCAATTGGAAAAGGAAAATCAAACCTTCCTACAACCACACACCCAGCATACCACTTGGATAGTCCTCAAGCGATTGGCCCAGTTCAAGAGGTCCAAATCAATCGTCTCAGTCAGCACCTGTTTCAGGTGGAAGAGTTTAAAAGGTCTCTGACAACTAGATCTCAGGGGTCTGCTGACAACTCAAATATGACTTGCTCCAGTGCTCCGTGAGGTCAGGAGGACTCACCCAGCAAATAGATTAGTCTGGGAAGGTTGATGCCTCCTTCCCCACCTTGCATCTCTGTCACACCCAGTCACTGATAACCCCGCAGGGTTGCGACCCTGTTGTCTCCAATGAGCAGATACTCCAGGGGTTTGCACCTGCCTGAAACACAGGGAGATTTATGTCTCCTCAGCCAGGTCACTGCTCTCTGCCAGTATCCAGCAGGGGCAGGTGAGGCCTGACAACCTCGGGTGTTTAATGGAGGCTGGAGCTATTCACTCAGTTCCAACCCTGCCCCTGATTGATGTTACTGACAAAACAGAACAACTTCACAGAATTTGTTTCTCTCCTGGCTATCTTCCTCTGCAGAAGAGAGGCTGTTAGAGTTTACAGAACATGCACCTCAGGCCCCATCTATGCCTGTCTCACTGCCGTGTGTACTCCAGCAGCATACAGTTAGCTGTCAGTTCCAGCCTCTGCCTGACCTTCTTTGTCTGAGCTAATAATCCCCTGAGGGCTGGGTGCATCTCAGGCTCAGGAAAGCAGTCCTCTGGGTCAGGCCCACTCTGGGAATCTGCCGGCTCTGTGTATGCATTTTCTAGTCCCCGCGCTCCCCCCAGGCCGGTACTGCCTCAGGCAAACCCTTTACTCATGGCCTGCATTTTGGTCCCAAATCTGTTCTGCCAGTGGCTGCCAACGGAGAAGATGCCCGGCCTCCTCTGGTTGCCCAGGGAGACAGGGGGTATTACTCCAGAATATCCAGGGGTGAGCCCTATTGTTGCCAAAAATGGCTGCAGCTCTGTGCCTCAGGACACTGCTGCTTCTGTGTGGTTCCCTCTCAGCCAACCGTCCTCTCCTCACTCCAGCAGCAGTCCATGCCCTGTACACACCGCTCAAGAAAATACCCAAGAATCTGGACTCCTGGGGGGACAGGCTTCCAGACCTCAGAGTGAGAGTGGAGGGGAGTGCTGGGAGCTCAGAATTACAGGTAGAGAATATATACAGTTTTATACAGTTTTATGCCTGGCAGAGAGTGCCATGGCACCCTAGTAGGGGAAGTAGGTCCAGTTTTTAGAAGGTCTCTCCCATGGGATATAATAGGAGGACTTTTGAACGCTGCTCATTTGTTTATGGGGTACTCAGAGCCGTTCTTATGGGGAAGGAGACTCCCATCCACTTGGCGATGGATTTTGTGCCTTTTGTTTGTATCTTTGGGGTTACAGTTCACCTCAGCAGGGTTGATATGCATTCTTCAACCTTCTCTCTTGGCGCAGCTCTAATCTGCCAGGTTACCTGCTAAATTTCTGTCCTTTAACTCTCCTTCTGGATGGGAGCCTCTGTGGAAAGCTGGCTTTAGTCAGCCATCTTGCCTCCACCCCTCCACCATAATTTCCAAATGTTAAAAAGGCTTATTCTTGTGTTTTTAACTGGAGATGGTGAATATCAAATCATTGTATTAGTAAGATTCTGTGAATACATTTTTAAAAGAAATGCAATCATTTTCTTTGAAATGTCAATATTTGTAACATATCAGAACTACATTCTTTGACTTTTTTAATTTTTTAATTTTTTGTTTTTTGGTGTTAACTTTAAAATGTATTAGAGAGGATACATAGATTTTCAAAATTTGGGGGATTTTTTTTATTAAAAATCTTTTTAGACTACAGCTAAATATTAACAGCTAGTGTTTCTAAAGCTCTCTCTGGTAAAGAACATTCCTAACTTTTATGAAATAATCAGAGGTCCATGTACACATGACTACTTGACAGCAATACCACATGTGTCTCCCTATGCAAATTCCATGACACGTCAACTTATCTATACCTTGTTCAAAAAGATCCATATTATGGATGTTGGCATTAAAATAGTATGGTGGCATTAAAATATATTCACTGTTTTTTGATACTCCTCTCTTAAGAAGGGGGAGTACAGCTTTGCTCCCCTTGAGTTCATGGCTGAACTTAATGACTTGCTTCTAACAAATAGAATGCGGTGGAAGTTACTGTGTGTGACTTCTGAAGCCAATCACAAAAATCATTGCAGCTTCTTCTTTGCTCACTCTCTTTTTCGCTCTCTCTCTTAGATTGCCTCTCTGGAAAAGCCAGTCACCATGTTGTAAGGACACTCAAGCACCTTTATGAAAAGATCTATGTGGAAAAGAACTGAGGTCTCCTGCCAACCAGCATCTGAGTCATTCTGGAAGTAGACCACCCTGGCTTGGTCTAGCCTTGAGATGATTGCAGCCACAGTCTACATCTTGACTGCAACCTTATAACAAACCCTTGCTAGGCAGATCCTGAATTCCTTAGTGCTGTTTGGAGTGACTAAGTTTTCAGATCATTTGTTTTGCATTAATAGATCACTAACACACCCATTAGTCATGAGCTTGGATGTCATGGTTCAATCACTGTGGCAATTTCTAAACTTTTATTCTCCATTTCAGTACTTGCCTTTTCACACACTTGCAACAGTTCGTGGATTGGCACCACCTCATGCTTTGAGAATAGTAGTTCTCTTGACCACTTGTCACTGACCTCAAATACAGGCCAGCAACAAGATATAACTTGTCTGCTGCTTCCACTCATGCTCCCCAAATAAATGGGTTGATTTCCCCCTTTTTCCTAGTGACTGAGTTAGGTAGTAATCCCTGGTCTAGGTGGTTGTAGATGGGGTTACAGAGTTGCATGATATAAAAAATGGAAAATCTATGTGGAAAAAGGTTCCCCAAGGGAGGATGGAGCACATGGTAGGCACTTCAATTTTCAAGGACTTGATGACACGTTCTTCAACTGCCTCTTAGGCCTTATGTCTTCCATGAAGTATCAGTCTAATCTGAATCCAGTCACCATGACCCCTCTCCACCCCTTGCACTGCCCCGTGCTTCCACAAAAAGCTATGGCACTCTCTCCATCTTTCCAGCACCAATACTGAACCATAACTGTCCAAGGCATTTTCCTGGACTGTAAAAGCTCTGTCTTTCCCATTACAATGTAATCTCTGCAAGATCCTTTATTTCTATACCTCCAGGGCTAAGTGTAGTACCTGGCTGGAATTTATGACAGCATATCTTTTGAATTTTTAATATAAATGAAATTGTAAATTGATTCTTTTGATTAAAAAATAAGAATTCATTTTGTAAAGGAAAACTGAGAAAGTATTTTTACTTTATGCACGAGTTTGTGCTACAGTCAGGAAAATGTAAGAGCTCTGTTGAAATGAAATGTTGAGGCCCTTTAACTTTTATCATGTTGTATATTTACATGGTTGTAACTTCAAGGAAAAAAAAAATGGTCACATAGGCCCGAGGGCAGGCTGTCCTTTTCATTTCTTGTGGGTCACCACTCCAGCACTACAGGCTTTAAGAAGGGCTATCACATTGCTGCAGCACATCTGTAAGAAATTGAATACAAATTGGAGCAGAATTTATATTGCAAGGTAGCAGATTCCAGCTGCATATCATTTGTTCTCTCCTGTTTAAAATTACTCTAAATTGCATGCCAGCTACTGTAGGCTCCAGATTCTATTAATTAGTGATGGAAAAGTATAGCAGCAGCCTGTCTGCTGAAAGCCTGTGCCAGGTACTTCCAAAAACCTGCCTGAGGTCTCTGCAGTCCCATCAGAGACATTCAGGTAATGGGATGGTTTTCCTAGGACAAGACTTCTCAAGGTATGGCCCAAGAATGACTTGCTCAGAGTTCACCAGGGAAACTTACTAAAAATGCAGTTTTCTATCCCTAGCCCTGGACTCACCAAATCTGAATCTCTGGGAATGGCCCCAGACATCTGCATTTTAAGCACATTCTTAAGTGTGGCAAAATTTGAGGACCACTATAATCTGGAGAATCAAGTGGTATTTTCCACAACCAGAAACCCCAATCTGCCTTTTCTGATCTTCTCTCAACAGCACCTTCTTTCTTTTATTCAAGGTCAAGTAAACTCTCATCTACTTATTTATATTGTTCCCCTCTCCAATTACTGTGAAATTCAGTGTAAAGGATTTTACTGACTCTCATTAGTCAGTAAAGTCTAGATATAAAATATTGCACCACTTTATGAATACGGCCCTTATAGGAGTCAGACTGTGTCCCCAATTCATTGCAAGAGAGAATGCATCTCTCCTTCAAATAAAAAAAGCTCCCAGAACCAGGCTTCGTGGTGGGTAAATATGTGTTGCCATGGCACTGTGTTCCTCTGTGGCTTCCTTTCATTACAGATTTACTTGTAAACATCATCCGTGGCTAAGTTCCCCATTGGTATGACTCTTTGTGGTCTGTCAAGTGTGAATATATGTGAGCATTTAATGTATTGACATCAATCCTGACACCAGAATAAAAGGTTCCCCTTCCCCCCACCAGTTATCACCTGGTGACCAGGAGTCCGTCTATAAACAAGTGTGAAATGAATAACAAGATGAATGCCACTGTTCTGGCACAGCACCACATGTGTCACAAGCCTGCTGAGGAGCTGCTCTTAGAGTCTCACGGGCCCTCCCATACCCCATAATAGGCTCCTGTGATTTTGGTGTCTTACTAAATTTCTCATCATATATACATGTATACATACAAATGTATCTTTTTTCAAAAGGTTTTCTTTTCTTCCCTCTCTCACATAATTCCTTTTTTTTTTTTTTTTTTTCTGTATCTTCCCCATTTCTACAATCCTCTGTTCAGGATTTCTCCCAAGAATGAGTAGCTGATCCCCTCACCTCATGGATGTCCTAAAAATGTGCTCTTCTAGCCTCCAGATTATGGCTGAATGTAAATCTTTCTAAATAATTCAGCTACTCTAAAGTCCTTCCTGACCTTAAAACTTCAATTAATATTTTTTCTTTTGTATTGCTCCCTATTGGCCACCTTTTACTTCATGTTTAATCGACATGAAATCAAGCTGGAGGTTAAACATTCTGAGAACTGATACATTAACTACTCAGGTCTCAGCAAAATATGCCGTCATGAGAGAAAACTTGGGGATATGTACGTGTTTCCTGGCAAGCTTATCACTCATCAAATACTCAAATAATGATATCTGTCCTTCAAGGAAAGTAGATTTTCTGTGTAACTGATGCTTCACTAGGCTGTGGCTCAGTTTTCTGAAAAGGTCGGCATCTGCAGGTAAGCTCACAATGTAATTACTCATAGCATTCTCTGTGTGTGCAGTTGGTCCCCTGCATTATCAGATGATCCTACTCATAAGCCTCAAGTTCTAGAGTTTCATCCGCCTCCCCCTTTTCTTCCCATCTCATCCTATGCTATAGAACTTTCCCTTTTGAAACAACAGAAGAAATAAATAATTGCCATTCCCAGCCTCAGCCTCCTGCAAGGAAGCTTGGAAATGGTCCAAAATGGAACAATTTGACTTACTGAAAGATGATGGTGACAATGCCAATCAAAGCCCCTTTCACAGGGGTCGCCTAAATACATCCTGCATATCAGATATTTACATTATGATTCATAACAATAGCAAATTCTAGTGATATCCAGTTATCCCTTTCCTCAGTCACCTCATAACAATTCATTAAAATGTACTCATAACTAGTTCACCAATTACAACTTACCTAATTATTAAGTTGTTTATTCATTCACAGCTATTTACTGAGCACCTTTTACGTGTCAGGCACTGTTCTAGCAACTGGAGATTCAGAATGCAACACAAAATTTCTGCTGTCCTGGAAATTATACTGCATTGAATTATGACAAACATGTACACAGATGAATGAGAAAAGCCAAAATAGTGGTTACTGTTAAAAAGAAAACAAAATAGAGAGATGGAATAGAGAGTGTTTTACTTAGGATCCAGCTGAATTTCAGTAACAGAAAAAGCCAATATATAAGTATTTTTTTGTTCCCAGAGGAGATCTGTCCAGGGATGGAAGGTGGCTTCATCTACAAGGATCTACAAAGACAAAGATTCCTTTAATATCCCTGTCCATGCCCTAGGGCAGTGTTCTCAACCACACAGAGCAGTGAGTGCACCAGCACCAGGGCTGCCTCCCAGCTAGGGAGGGAAAAAAGAGGATGTCCAGGGCAAGCAGCTCATCATTAAGGAGATGACCCACATGTGATGTGTCTTCATTCCTCTCACTCCCTATTGGCCCAAACTCAGTCACATGGCTACAACTAATTACAAGGTCATCTGGGAAATGTAGTATCTATTTGGACAGATATCCAGCTAAATTGGGGAGTTCTATTGTTTTGATAAGAAAGGGAAAAAAGGCATATGTTGTGCTCTTTGCCACAATTGTCCTGTTGTACCCTGGGTTAGAGAGGTGAGGATTTTTTAGATGAGAATTTTGTAAGATAAACTAGTCATGGAAGACCTCTGAGGAGGTCACATTTGATGGGAGATCTGAAAGACACAAAGGATGTAGTCATGTGACATATGTGAGAATGAAAACACTAGCAACCATGTGTTAAAATGACAGTGGGTATGTGTGTGTTTCAAACTGAAGTTTTAATCTATGTTTATTTCATTTTTAAACTTTTATTTATTTATTTATTCATTTATGTTTTAGAGATGAGGTCTTCCTGTTTTGTCCATGCTGGTCTCAAACTCCTGGGCTCAAGCAATCTTCCCACCTCAGCCTCCTAAGTAGCTGGTCCTACAGGCATGCACCACCACACCCACATTTAGTTTTATTTTTTAATCATTATAGCACATCATTATTTAAGACAAGCTCACTGAAAGAGCACACATTGAGTTTTTTTTTTTAATTGGTAAGATTCTTAACTCTGAATTTTTTTTCATTCATCTCAAATTTCCAAACAATTACCATCTTCTCCTTGCCATAGCCTAAGCTACTGGGCACCCCCAGGGAGAGGCTTAAAGAGTATGGAATGGGGAGATTTTGCACTAAAGTACACTCGAAGAGATTTCTAAGTTTTAGACTGACTCATTAGTCAAATAGATTGCATACAAAGCAAAAATTGTTTTGACATCGATTATAAGGGAAGAAAATGCCTCCTGGAAAGACATCTTGTCCTTGCCCCATTCTGGGCACTTGCCTGCATTTGATAGATTCTGGTCTAATTAAAACCATGAGAAACACCACCCAAGGCAGGCCGATTGTCCATCTGGCCCATTGTTCAGGCTCAGACAGAACTGTCCAAAGATTGTGGGTGAGAAGGTCCAATGCCAAATCTGACTTTGGCCACAAGGTAGAAACATTCTCCTAACAGCCAAAACCTTCCTCTATCAAAATGAGGAGTTGTGAGCCAGGCTGAGCTGCCATCCTCTCCCTAGTCTCCTGTTTGCTCTCAGGGAAGCTGTCATGGACCTCTGAGTCCATGAGTGTCCATTTACTAAAAAAACAAGCCTTGATCCTGACAATGATCACCAGTAACATGAATCTCATGGTGACAAGTCTTAGACGTTGCAGATTATAATGGTCATAAGCACTGTTTTCCTGGGTGATTTACACACTTGGCAAGGGATGGACTTGTGAAGACATGACCTTCCTTCTCCTTTAGTGAAACTACATTATTGTTTCTGAATAGTCAAGTTGTATCGCTGCTAATCTCAGTCACGTGCCCTTCCTTCTGTGAGGCTCCCCTAGGTTATAAGTTTCAGGAAATATTATTTTTGCTGTGAAATTTCCCTCACAACAGCTCTCATCCCTTAGTTTAACAAAAAAATGTTTTACCCACACTCTGACCACAGGTTTTTCAGATAAACTTTTATTTAAATATGTGTGTGCATGTGTATGTGCCTATGTGTGTGTATAAATATGAGTAGATGGCACATGAAAGCTGAAAAATCTCTAATGCCACCCAAAGGTCCACATTCTGAGTATTCACATGGCTGGAGGGGTTGGGAATGTCCTTGGTTACAACCCCTCTGTCACCACAATGACCTTTCTTAGCTGCCTAACTACCTCTGACACAATCTTAGTGATGCCCTGAGCTCCTAGATTTTTCCGAAATCTGCACCTCTCATACGTTTCAAATTCTTGAACCATAAAACATGAAATGTGAAGTGCTGGAAGGAAAAGGATGCGGACTGGAACCCTGGTGCTTGGAAGCTTCTCGCAGCACTTTGCACAAACACACCGCCCCAGCACATAGGCACAGAAGCGCCCTGTGATCTAATAGGACTGGGGAAGCTCTGTCACCATGTGCTACCACTTTCCTAGCTGGACAGTGCTTTGGGAAATAACTGCATTGCATTTTCATTTCAATTCTTCTCCACTTGGAAAATGTGGACACTGGGGCCCTAGGGGTTTCAGGGACTTGGCCCAGGTCATGGACTCAGCGAAGGGCAAAGTAGTAACTGGAACCAGAAATCCAGCAGCCTTTTCATTCCACCACAGTGTTGTTGGAAATAGTACTTTTCTGCTCAAGAGGCAATCTTAAGTCTGCGGAGCCGCAAGGTAAGGTTTCGCTGTGGAGCAGCACAGTGTCTCAATGTGCCTCTAACACTTCCCCAGTCCCGAAAGCCATATAAGGAATTCGAATCTATCGCAGTTCCCAATTAGCTCCGACAAACTTGGTGTCTTGCCAACCAGTATACTACATCACACCCGCTGATTCCAACAGGCAAATCATTCTATTAAACTTAATATCTCACTTAAAATGGCCATCTGTTCACACTTAATTACCATCGTCCCCAAACATATGTATTTGACAATCTTAAAGAAAATTCTACTTGTGGAGAGGACTGAAGATTTGAAGGTTTAGCCTTTCTGCTTAAAAGCTGTCAATTAAACTTAAAATTATCTCAAACCTGGTTCAAGTCCTACTGGAAATAGTAACACATTTTTCACATGGTTCCAAAAGCACATTCTTGCATTTATTTTCTAAAAAGAAAACTTTAAGAAGAAATCTTGAAAAAAAATAATAAAATAGATTGTCCTTTTTCTTTCTTTCTTTCCTCCTTCCTTCCTTCCTTCTTTCCTTTCTTCCTTCCTTCCTCTCTTTCTGAAATGTACTTTTTCTTGGACGAAAAATTGGAAGAGAAAACATTCAGATATCAGGTCCACCTTCCTTAATTGGTTTAACGTGCCAGTCAAGAAGCCAGCTAGCTTCATGCATCTTCCTCATCGTCCTTGTGTACCCCTCAAAGGACTGCTGGTTTCAGTCACTGTGCAGAAGCAGGTCTTTATTTTTGGGTCACTCCTGTAGAGATCTGATTTATGCTGCACTCACTCAAACTCTCTTTTGAATTTTTTAAACAGCCAGAATCTCAATAGCTCCCAACTTTGCAGAAGAAGGGGCTTGAGCTTTAGTTGTATTATATATGAGGTATTTTTACAAAGTTATATAGCACTAATCTGCAGAAAGCTACAGCAGAGACAGAAACTCCCCTGTTAAGCAAATAAACCCTATAAAAGCTAATAGACACAACATTCATAACCAAGACCTTTTCAGTTTAACTGTCAGCTAACTACCCCTCCCCCAAGGTATAATATCCCTATCAGAAAAAGAATTCTATTTGGAGAGTTGATTTTTGGAATGAAACAGAATGAGTTGAACTGCCTCTAGCCATCTGTGAATGTTTTCACTTTTGTAGCCTTTCCTGGTTGAAATGCACTCTGGTGTCAAGGCCTCTCTTGGGGAAAAATAGGCAATTAAGAAGCTTTCTGGAGACCCAACAGTTGCAATGACTTGAAAACAGTGCTCATTTACTTGTTGAAGGATTAAACATTATTGCATACTATGTACCAATCGTTATGTTAGTATCCAGGAATGCAACATGAGCCTGACAAGTTCACTGTCTTCCTGGAGTTTATACTCTACAGAGAGAAATTCCAAGAAGACTGCTTCAATGATGATATAAAAAGAAGAAAAATGATGCATCAGAAAAGTCTGATTAAAAAGACTTTTAAAAAGTAATTTTCAAAAAAATGGTGAAATGACTGTTTCAATGTTTTAAATCCTATGAAAAATAAGAAATTAAGATCTATTTCATTGCTACTTTATTAAAGGGTTTATGTATATTTTTCATTAATTTTTTACAAAGATCTTTGTACGTACATACTAAGAACACTGAGACTTAAAACTTGAAGTTCCTAAAACAAAAACATGGCCTGTAAGTGATAAAGCCAATCACATCGACATTCATCAATTCCAAACCCCATGCATTTTCTCCCTCATATTCCGACTTCCTCAACTGAGCTATCTTTGGCATCTTAGATGAAGTGGCCACAATGCTTCAGACTTCCTGCAGTGCATACAAGGACTATAAGGTTCTCTCACCAATATCTTAATTCTCCAATTACAACAATTATAAAAAAGTCTTAATCTTATATAAAACCTTCAAAGAAGACAACCTCCCCCACCTCCAACACAGTCCGATGTTTTATAATTACATGAGCATGCTAGCACTCACCTAGTGCATTTCTTCTACTTGCTTAGCAAATTCTCATTGCTAGATCAAGAGTCTGTGCTCATTTGGAATTGAACTATTATAAAAATAAAGCACAGAATTGGGAAGTTGAATAGTTTATATAACTCAACATTCATTAGTCATAAAACAGTGAACTAACAACAGAAAAATCCAGCTTCCTACAGCATATTACAATATGGTTATGCAAGACTTTCATTCTTGAAGGAGAATAGTTGGTCCTGTTTGCATCTTACTATACATCAAAAATTTTATATTACATTTTATAAAGAGTTGTTTCTTTCCAATATTTGAGCGGATTAGCTAGGAACTTTATATATAAGACATTCTAGTGATTCACATGTACACCAAAGTTTAGAAGCATAAACCTGGTCTATACGTCTATACACTTGCTTACCATCTGAGTTACTTTTTTAAAAGAAGAGGGTCTAAGGGCCCATCCCCCAGAGATACTGATTCTATGTATTTTTGATGGACCCAGGAATCTACATTTTAAAATAGCTTTCCATGAAATCCTTGACACATCAGGTTTAGAGTCCACTTATCTGGAGTATCCACTGTAAAGGGCACCAGAGTTTTCATCAGAAATCATACAGAGTTTTGAAATGAAAGCAGCTTCATATACTCTATGATCTATTATATTTACATTTTTATCAAGAAATGCATCTATTTTCACCCACAGAAAATCCTTGGAGAACTAGATTCCATAATAGGAAAATATGTTAGCAGAGGAATTTTCAACAAAATGAAGCAAAGCATAATTTTTCCAAAGAAGCCCTTCTAGTTCCTGGAGCAAACTGACATAGCAAAGAGAGTGCCCAGACACTGACACAAACATAACACAAGACCAAGAACACAGCCAGATGCTGCTTTCTAATATATCCACAGCACTGTGACCATGAGTGCTTGGTCTTTGTGGGTACTTCCGCCCCTCTAACTGCGTCCCAGGCCCAGAGAGTCATGTGGTTCATCTCACGGTACTGCACACAGCAGAAGCCAAAGCCTGAATGATGGCAGACACCTTGCTGTGTAATACCTACTCTTCTGCCTACACTTTTTTCCAGCAGTAAATTTGTTACTAAGCGTTTTTCAGGGGTGTCCAATTTTTTTTTTCTCTGCCACATGTTGGAAGAATAAGAGTTGTCTTGGGTCACACAGTAAATACACAAACACTAACAAAAGCTGATTAGACAAAGAAAGGTCCATGCATACTTTTCATAATATCCAACACCACAGATAAGCAAAAAAAGTCCTCACTAAATCAGCAAGCAGACCGCAGGCTGCAGGTTGGACATCCCAGTGGACCCAGTGAAGCCAAATTTAACCATTAATGTTCAATGATCAGAATGAGGCTAAAAACCCATATCTCAATCCATGGTAAAAAATACATAAATAAATAAAAATTATATATATATATATGAATGACATCAAATTCATAAACGGTGTAGCTCAGAATCAGGACAAGAAGTTAAGGTCATGAGTCCAGGAGTTCACATTGAAACTCTGAAGCAGGCTCTTTCTAGATAAATGAAATAAAACAGAAGGCAAGAAGAGGGTGTTGACGACTTGGCCTTCTGAGTCAGGCCTAGGAATACTCCCCTGCACTCACAGACTCAAAGTTGATTCTTCTCAAGGAACACTGGAAATTGTAACCCCAAAAGGGCACACTGTCCCCTTTCTTCACAGTCTTTCCCCTTTAACATAATACCTAACTACTTCTACTGCTTACTTTTTCAATATTTTATTTAAACAAGACAATAAACATCATAATTATGGTACAGATTCAACAGTTGTTAACATTTTCCCTATCATCTAAGTTTTTGTTAAACCAGTTCCATCCTAGTGAGTTGCACACATCATGACACTTTTTAAGGATTTAGCTCATCTCTTGAGTTTAGGTTTAAACTCAAACATAACCCCAACACCATCAAAACACCAAAGAGAACTGGCCAAAAGAAAATTTCCAAATAGTACTAATATCCAGGCCTTATTGAGCTTCCCTCAATGGTTCCCAAAATGTTTTTATGTCAATATTTTCATAATTTTCAAAGAACGAAGTTAAAAGCATTTTAAAGTATACAATGATATAACTCCAGATGGTACCCTTATTTTTTTATTATGTTCATTTTACCACATCTTCACATCTATTCACATACATCCATCAATTTATCAATTCAACTAATTTTTTGACATTTTGGGGGGTTCATTCTTATGTCTTTTTTTTTATTGTTAAATCATAGCTGTGTTCATTAGTGCAAGCAAGGGGTACAATGTGCTGGTTTCATATACAATGTGAAATATTCTCACCAAACTGTTTAATGTAGCCTTCATGGCATTTTCTTAGTTATTGTATGTAGACATTTGTATTCTGAATTTAGTAAGTTTTGCCTGTACCCATTCTAAGATGCACTGTAGGTGTGGCCCCATCCTTAACCCACCCTCTACCCTAATCTCCCCCCTCCCTTCCCCTCCCTTGGCCCTTTCCCCATATTCTTGTGCTATAGTTGGGTTATAGCCTTCATGTGAAAGCTATAAATTAGCTTCATAGTAGAGCTGAGTACATTGGATACTTTTTCTTCCATTCTTCAGATACTTTGCTAAGAAGAAT
>CAUYPK010013399.1:0-11624 GCA_963574355.1 Loris lydekkerianus | reverse complement strand
CTTTTGTTGTGGAGGATTATGCTGGTTTTTATGGAGGATGGGTCTGAGAATATCCTGGAGAGCCGGTTTAGTTATGGTAAATTTCTTCAACATGTGAACATAATTGAAGTATTTAATTTCTCCATCATAAATGAAACTCAGTTTAGCTGGGTACAAGATTCTGGGTTGAAAGTTATTTTGCTTTAGGAGATTAAAAGTCAATGACCATCCTCTTCTAGCTTGAAAGGTTTCAGCAGAGAGATCTGTAGTTATTCTAATATTCTTCCCCTTGTGGGTGATGGTTTTCTTTCTTCTGGCTGCTTTCAGAATTTTCTCCTTTATATTAACTTTATTGAAGTTGATTATGATGTGTCTGGGGGATGTCTTATTTGGGTTGAGTCATGCTGGAGTTCTGAAATTATCTGCTATCTGAATTTCAGAATCTCTTGGCATGTCTGGAAAGTTCTCCTTCATAATCTCATGGAGAAGAGACTCTGTGCCTTGTGAAGCCACTTCATCACTTTTGGGGCACCCTATAAGATGAATATTAGTTTTCTTTGAATTATCCCAGAGCTCTCTAAGAGAGTGATCTATTTTTGCCCTCCATTGTTTTTTTCTCTTTGAAAGTTTGGGAGTGTTCGAAAGCTTTGTCTTCAATGTCAGAAATACTTTCTTTTGCTTGCTCCATTCTGTTACTGAGGAATTCTTCTGTATTTCTCAGATCTTTGAGGGCTGCAACTTCTTATCTCAATGTGTCAAAATCTTTGGTCATTTGGTCTTTGAATTCGTTGAATTCTTGAGATATTCTTTGGGTTAGTGCTTGGAATTCTAATTTGATCTTATTTGCTATCCAGATTTTGAATTCTATTTCTGACATCTCAGCTATTTGTTTGTGCATGGGATCTTGTGTTGTGTCTGCCACATTGATCCTTGGACAGTTGATCTACTCTGATTATTCATAGTGCCAGAGTTTTTCTGTTGATTTCACCTTATGATTATTTTTCACCATTGCCTCTGGCCATCCTCAGAATTTGGGAGGTGTTTCTTTAAGATTATGCCCCAGCAGGATCACTTTATTGTTACTGGATCTTTGTAGGGAGTGGCCCTGTGTAGTTCTTCTGGGAGCTGCCCCAGCCAGGGAGTTTTGGTTGTGGAAGCAGCTCCGGAGTGTGACACACCCAGATCCAACAACAGAGCGGGAGGAGGTGCTCATGGTTCTTGGAGTGCCTGGCACCCAGTGACTTTGGCACAGAGAGCCCAAGACTCCTGCAGTCTCTGGCCAGGAGAAGGGCTGTGGACAGAGGCAGAGAGGACTTCAAAGGGCACGCAGATACCTGAGTTTCTGGCCAGATGGGCAGGCTTGTGTGGAGGCAGGGAGGGTACAGGAGGGAGGACACAGGGTTGCGTTGCTCCCATAGTTCCTAGTCAGGGCATGTGGAGGCTCGGCAGGCACGGGTCATGGGTTGGGGGTCATGGAGCAGCTGTTACGGAGATCCAGGTGGCACCAAACCCAGCTGTTGGAGGTTGCTATGAGCTGTGATGCCATGTCACTCTACCCAGGGCAACAGCCCAAGGCTCCAGTGTGCCAAAACCTGTCTCACTCTGCCCCTGAGGGTTAAGGCTGTAAGGCAGCTCAGTCCCTACCTTTAGGCTGCTCAGTCATTAGGTTACTAGCTCCTGCCTGATCCTTGCTCTGTGACCCTGAGGGCGGAACTTGCCAGGGCAGTTCTCTCACAATGGCTCCCTGCAGCCCACAGCTGAACACTATTAGCTTCGTCCAGCTCAGCAGCTGTCTGGGGCTCTGGACAATGCCCAATGTTCTCTGCACTCCTGCTCAAGCTCTCCCCAAAGGCAGTTCAACTGAGTTCCAAGTCCAAAAACACCAAAACAGTTCACAGGTAAGGCCTTTCCGGTTTGCAGTCTCTCTACTGCTTGTACTTACGGCTGCCGGCGGGATTAGGTTGATCGGACACACGAAACCACTTGCCAGTTTTTCACTGTTTATGTCCTCCTCTTGGGGTCTAGAAGTCCCTTGCTGACTCCCTGTATCCTCAAAGGGATGATTATAGGCAGATCCCACCAACCAGAGATGCTTAGAATCTTATCTCCCCAGACTCATCATGCCCTGTTGCAGGGAGGCTGTTACTCAACTGTCATCTTGGATTCCTTCTAACTTTTATCCATGGTCCTTTTCCATGTGTTCACAAGACAGACTGGGGACAGAGCATAGTAGCTGAGAGAAACTCCCCTGAGGCCTGGGTATAAGGGACCCACTGGTATCTCCTGAAGGTTGATACAGAACACCAAGTGCTGCTGCAGCTTATGAGTATTGTCCCTGATCTACTGGATCAACCTGTGTGCGTGGATCCATGAGAACCTCAAGCTCCCATTAGAACTCTTCTTTTAGCTTCTCAGATTTCTGAACAATGCACATGTTCATCAATTCTGTAGTCAAGGATGATACTTCTTTCTACATCACTCACTCTCATGGCAAGTGGTCATATGAGCCATTCTCATTAGAGTTAAGTGATTTCAATGTGCTTTTGGTTTAAGTTTCTCTAATGGTTAGAGACATCAAACTTTTTTTGTGTGAGTTTGTTGACCATTAGTATATCTTCATTTGAAAAGTTTCTCTTTTTGTCTTTTGCCCACTTTTTAATGTGTTTGTTTGTTTATTTCTCGCTTATTTGGTTGAGTTCTTTGTAGACTATTTTATCAGTCTGTTGTCAGATGCATGGCATGAGAATATTTTTGCCCCTTGTGTGGGCTAGTTACTCTTTTGCTTGTGTCCTTGGCCTTGCAGAAGATTTTTAGTTTGATTAGGTCCCAGAAGGAATGCATCCAGTGAGGACATTCTTGCTACTGCAGACTCTCTGCAAAGGCAGTTCAACTGAGTTCCAAGTTCAAAAACACCAAAACCGTTCACAGGTAAGACCTTTCCGGTTTGCAGTCTCTCTGCTGCTTGTACTTATGGCTGCCGGCGGGATTAGGTTGATCAGGCACACGAAACTACTTTCTTGCTACTGACATTCTTGCTACTGTAGACTCTCTGCAAAGCCCTAAATGGCACAATGTTGATAGTACATGACAGTAGTAGATCTCCTGGTCTTGTTCCTAATCTTAGGGAGAAAATATTTCAGTCTTTCACCATTGTGATGCTCGGTGCAAGTTTTCCATAGCTTTCATTTATTAAGTAGAAATTTCCCTTCTACTCGTAGTTTCTTTACAGTTTTCTTTATGAATCTGTGTTTGTATATGCATTTTTGTATTTTTTAAAGTGATTTTTATTGCTCATTATTTGGTTAATATGTATTATATCAACTGTTTTTGAACAGTAAACCAATCTTACATTTATAGGATAAATCCCAAGTTTTCACAGTATATAGTCTATTTCTAGATTTCTAAATTCATTTTGTTACTATGTTATTAAGGATTAAGGGACCTAAATTCATGAGTGATATCCATCTCTATTTTCTTTTCTTACGTTGTCATTGTTTAGCATTGTCTAGCAGGATAATATTTCTTTCATAACATGAGCAGTTTCTTTCAAAGAATTTGTGAAGGTTTGGTTCTATTTTTCTTTATATATTTCATGAAATTCATATTTGAAACCATGTAGACCTCAGCTTTTCATTGTGGGAAAATTTTATCTGTTTAATTTATTTGTTATAGATCTATTTATCCTTCATTAGATTTTTCTAATTTTTTCTTTACCATAATTTGTCCATATTTTCAAAGTAGTCTGATTCACTAAACAGTTTCATAGTATTTTATTATAATTGTTTTATGTTCTCTTGGTCCATAATTTGATTATTGGCTTTATTATTTTGAGTATGTATTATTTGGCTCAATTCTTTGAGTTGAATATTTTTCTGCTTGTCTAATTTCTGAAGTTGTAAATTTAATTTATTGATTGGAAGTTTTTAATATCTTAATAGAGTCATTTAAAGTCAGATTTTCTTTCTAAGCACTGCTTTTGGTACATGATGTTAGTTTTGTTAGGTTGTGTTGTAATTTTCTTTAGTTCAAAATATATTCTAATTTCTTCTGTGAGTTTTTCATTGCCCCATAGTAATTTTTACTTAATACAGTTTAATTTCTAAATATATGGGACTTTCTCAAAGTTTACTGTGCTGTCAATTACTAACTTAATTCCTTTTGATAAAAGAACATTTGTATGATTTCCAACTTCAAAACGGATGTATGAGGTCTGACAACTAAGTTCACAAACTCATCCTAGAAAAAGTGGTACATACATCCTTGCTGAATATCACTATGGCCACCTTCATAGTACTCTCTTTGGGAAGCTATGCACTAATGCCAGGATGCAGGCCACCTTGAAAAGCAATTTTGTATTCATTTCCTGGAAGGAACTTGAGAGATGTTTTCATATTACCCTTGAGGTCCTAAATGCCATGAAAATGTCTTCCTTTCAATGTTTACTTTAGCTTCAAGTAAAAAAAAAGTCAGTGGGGTTCGGATCAGGTGAATATGGAAGATGTTCCAACACAGTTATTTGTTTACTAGCTAAACACTCCCTCACACACAGTGAGTGGGAGCTGGTGCATTGTTGTGATGCAAGAGTCATGAGTTGTTGATGCATTTTCTCTCAGCCTTTTCAGCACTTCCAAATAGTAAACTTGGTTAACTGTTTTCCAGTTGGTGAAAATTCAAAATGAATAATTGCTCTGATATCAAAAAAGATTAGCAACATCATTTTGACTTTTGATTTGGACTGATGAAACTTTTTGGTCACAGAGAATTGGCTGACTTCTTTTGTGCACTTTGAGGCTTAGTTTCAAGGTCATATTGGTATACCCACATTTCGTCCCCAGTGATCACACAGCCCAACACATCCTCTTGGAAATTTTTGACACTCCTTTGCTTTTGTTCATAAGTGAGCTCCTTTGTGACTGTTTTTTATGCAAACACCCTTTTATGCCAAGATTTTCAGTTAAGATTTTCCTGTCTATCAATGTTGTCTTGGTCTGCTATGCTTTCCATAGTCAGCTAATAATTTTGACACACAATTCAATGAATTTTTGCAATGTTTTCATCAATAGCCACACTGACCTCTCCTCATCAGTGACACTTTCTCTCCTCCAGAAAAACATTTCATCTATTTGGACACAGCTGTTTTCTCATGACATGGTCCTCCATAAACTTAGATTAACAAGCCTCTGATTTCAATCCCACTCTCCAAGTTTAATAAGAAATTTAATGTTTTATCATTGCTCTAATTTAAACTCCAACATTCTCGTGGCAGCACATGAAAACATGCAATAATAACAAACACTACTCATCAAAACACCACCACATGACAATATGAACACAGCTATGTTCATGATATACCAAGGTTATGAAACCTTATAGAGTTGTTATTACAGCACTGCCAATGTAAGCACACAGTGGTGAGTTTATGAACTTAATTGTCAAACCTAGTATGTTATAACCTGTCATATAACCTATTCTTGGAACTGTTTCATGTCTACTTGAAAATAACATAGTTTGTTGTCATTTGGTGGTATTTTATATAAGGCCGGTTAGATCAAGTTGACTGATACTGTGATTTAAACTCTCTATATCTTTGTTGAGTACTATCTACTTGTTCTATATGTTACTGAGAGGGTAATAATGAAGTTCCCATATATTACATATTGATGGAATTTTAAACTGTTGTTATTATATAATAATAATAGTACTATTTCTGTTTTCAATTATGAAGCTTTGCTTTATGTATTTTGAAAATAGTTTTATTTGGTGAATCATTCTGTAAGCTGTACAAGAAGCATAACACCTGCATTTGCATTTGTTGAGGGCTTCAGGCTACTTCCACTCATGATGGACAGGAAATGGGAGAAACAGAGTGAGAAAGGAACTGAATGATGAAGAAGAGGAAGTGCCAGTTCTGAAAGAACTCAACAACCAGTTCTGAAAGGAACAAAGAGTATGAATTCACTCACTCATGTGAGAATGGCACCAAGTCATTCATGAGGGATTTGTCCCTATGACCCAAACACCTCCCACCAGTCCCTACCTCCGATACTGATGATCATATCTCAACATGACATCTGAGGACTAAAAAAACCATATTCAAACCATAATACTACTCTTCCTCTTTTATAGTTACTGATTTCATGGTATATCTTTACCCATTTTTTTATTTTTAACATATGATAGAATCTTCATAGTTGACCCCCCTTCTACACTGACCACCTCCTTGAAGTTGACCTAATTTTCATACACCAGACATGTACCACATGTATGAACTAGTGTATCAGTACAGTAGGCCTAATTTCTTATGTTGACCAGTTTGTTATAGTCCCTTGGGTGGACAAATTACTGAGGTTCTACTCTATTTGTATCTTTGAATTTAAGGTTGATCCTCATTTTGCATTTAGTTAGCAACTGATTTTTTTAATCCAATCTTTGTCCTATGATTAGGATGTTAGACATTTGCATTTAATGTAATAATTCATATTGTTGGATTTATATTTACATTTTGCCTTTTAATTTTTATACATCACATGCTTTTTTATTCTTTAATTTATTCTTTATTTACTTCTTCTAAGATAATATTTTTAGTGTACCTTTTTTATTATTTTTTTTATATTTTTACTATTTTTTAGTTTATTTTCTTAGTGGTTGTTTTCTCTAGGTGTTGCAATGTGCATTTTATCACAACCTGTTTCAGATTTACACTAAATTCTGTTAAATGTAGAACATTTACTCAAATATAGATCTATTTTTTGTTCCTCATTTTCCACTTATTGTCATGTATGTTACCCTATATATGCTATCAATCTTTTTGTACATTTAATAATTTACTTTATGAAATCTTATATGTTTTAAAGAAATTAAGAAATTGCCAAAAGGATATTTATGTAATTTTTATATCTATCCCACATATTTATCTTTTTCAGTGTTCTCAGTTTCTTTAAATCTGTATTAAAATTATTTTCTGATGTCATTTTATTTCAGCTCAAAGGACTTGGATAAGGATTTACTTTAAAGCTATTCTGTCAGCAACTTTGTTTATATATGATGTTGGGGTCCAGCTCTGGGGACAGGGTCCACTAAGGCCTGTGGAACTGGCAGGACCAGCTGAAGAAATATAAAGTTAGGGGCAAGGATAAAGAAAGAGGCACAAGACACAGAATAGAATTTTCCAAGGTGGGAGCTCAGGGTACCACTACCTGTTTGTGGGTTCCAATGAGTGGCCTCAAGTCTCTGTTCCACTCAGCTTTTATTCAAATCTCTTTGCCCAGGTGATAAGCTGGGGGAGGGAACAAAGATAGTAGCAGTTTCTCTGAGTGAGCATATCAAATTATTATTATTATTATTATTATCGTTATTATTATTATTGTTATTAACTTTAAGGATTTGAGAAGTTTTGAGGAATCTGAAACTTGAGTTGTGTGGAGGAAGCCTCCTATCTTGAGTCACACACAGATTCATAGGGAGGTGTTAAACTCTGGTAGTGAACTGTGGAGTAAAACGTCACTGGCATTAATCTCCTCTGAGGAATCTGTGGGAGTGAGGCATTTTCCTCTCATCACCACCACAGAAGATTTTCCTCTGTGATAAGGGATGCGAGGCCTCCAGTATCTCAGTACTTGAGCTGTTCCCTAGGTCTCTGCCCCAGTGAAATGCAAATCTCCACAGGGGGTATCTGCTTTGTCTGTTTAACGGGCAGGAAATGAACTAGAAGATGTATCTTTCCTAGGTCTTGACATAATCTCTTTTATAGCCATTATCTTTCTCAGAGTGTTCACAGACTCAGCAGGGGTGTTTGTGTAAGCTGTATCCCCAAAAGGTCAGAGTTTCAGGAAAGGCCCAAAACTTGCTCAGATAAGAAATTTAGTAATGACTAGCTTAAAGGTAAACTAGCTGACTTTTCTTTGTTCCAACTCCTTCAGCTTACTTTTTAATTTTCCCTTTTTCTGGGAGTGCCCTCCCCTGCCAAGAATGGGGTCTTCAGTCCACATTCTGCCTGCATATGATGTCTTTATTTCATCTTCATTTTTGAAAGACTCTTTTACTGGAAATTAATTTTTATTTTTCTTTCATCACCTTGGTATTTTATGGTGCTTTTCTTCATTATTTCTAATGAGAGTAAGGAAAGTCAGTTGTTTGGTATTATTACTTCTCTGTATGTTGCTACTATGCTGATGGAGCTTTGGTGGCGATGGGAGAAACAGGCAAGAAGACAACCAAGTACACTGTTTTGCCTGAACTTGAGTAGGTTTTATTAATGAATTACTGATTTTGATGTGTTATATGCCTTTTATTTTTTTCCAGAATGCTTAAATTGTAGCACTTGACAATTTTGTTCTATTTTGTCACTATTCTTTTTTCTTTTTTTTTTTTTGCAATTTTTGGCCAGGGCTGGGTTTGAACCCACCACCTCTGGCATATAGGGCCAGTGCCCTACTCCTTTGAGCCACAGGCACCACCCTTGTCACTACTCTTTAAGGAGATAATTTGCTGAGATTCTCATTGCACTAGGAGAGAAGGTTTGATTGATTTATCTTCTTATGGTTATAACATGATACCTTTTATCACTGGTACTCTTCTTTGCTCTCAAATTTACTTTGATGTTAATATAGCCACTTTAGTTCTATTTATTGGTGTTATCATAGTATCAATTCTTTTTTTTTTTTCATTTTCCCACAGCTGATTTATGTCTTTATATTGAAAGTTGGATTATTATAGACATTATATGGTTAGTTTGATTTTCCTTTTTTATACAATCTTATAACATCTTCTTTTTAATTGTAGTGTTTAGGATGCTTAAATCCAATGTGTTTATTAATATGGCTTGGTTTAAATCTACCACCTCTCATTTGTTTTTATTATTTGTTCAATTTGTTCCCCTTTTTTCATTTTCTATATGTATATATATTTTAATAAACAAAGCATATTTTATTGAATTTTTTTCTTTTGGGTTGGTTTATCTATACTTTATTGTGGCATTATTTAGTTGTTTCTTAAGTTATAGCTTTGACCTATCACAATTTACTTTTAGATAATAGTATACATTATTTCACATATATTTAATACCCTACAATGGCATTCTTCCTTGTCTACTGTTGAAACTCGCATAATATCTTAAAATTATGTTTGCCAATTATATTTTTAAAATATTTTAATAAAAATATTATTTTTAGCCAAATAGTTACCATTTGGGATGATTGCCATTTTTCACATAGATCTAGCTTCTAAACTATAATAGTATGATTTCACTTTTTGTTTGACATACTCTGTAAAGTTTCTCATAGTGCGTTTCTGCTGGAGATACCTTCATTTAGACTTATAATGAAAAAAAGTATTTCTTTTACTTAATTTGTAAAAAATAATTATTGCTAGGTAAAGAATTATTGATTTACAATTTTTTTTTTTTTGTTTTAGTTAAAGGTGCTATTCCTCTGCCTTTTGAGTAGAATTGTTTTCAACATTATATTTGAGGACATTCTTATCTTTCTTCCTCTATAGGTAATATGCTTTCTTCCCATTTGTTTGCAAATACTGTTTTCTACCCCACCTTTCAAAGAGTCCAATTATAGACCACGTGAAGTTTTCCCACAAATTTCCAGTTCACTATTTATTTCTAAAAATATTTTACCTCTTGGTTTTTTTGGGGGGGCATCTTCAATTACTGTCTCCAAAATCATTAATGCATTTTGCTGCAACATCTGTTGCTTATTCCACCTAAGTCTCAGACGTTATAGTTTTTATATTTAGAAATTTGAATTGAGTCTTTTTGTTCATCTTCTAATGCCTAGCATGTTTATCTTTTCCTCTAGATTATTGTGTTTATGAAACATATTTGTAGTAACCTGGGAATTATGTCCTTGTGAACTAATTCTATGAGCTGTGCTATTTCTGAGTCTGTTTCATTTGACTGATTTTTTTCTCATTTATTGCTTCCATTTTTCTGATTCTTTGCATGACTGAGAATCTTTGAAGGCCAACCAAGGATTGAATTTTACATTTTTGATGATTGTATTTAAAAAAATTATTTTCACAATACCAGTATTCTAACCTCTGAACTATGTGGAATTAGGACCTGCAAGAGATATTTGCACTCCTGTGTTCATTACAGCATGATTCACAGTAGTCTAGATACTTAGAAATCAATCTAAGTGTCCATTTCTAAATGAATAGACATAGAAAAAGTAATACACATGCATACACACATATATTGAAATATTATTCATGCATGAAAAGAATATCCTGCCATTTATGACTACATGGATAAACCTGGAGGGCATTATGCTAAGTGGAATAACCTTGAAACAGAAAGTACTATATTGTTTCATCTATATATGAAATACAAAAAAGTCAATCTCAGAGAAACAGAGTAGAATGGTGTTTGCCAGAGTTTAGGAGATGAGAGAAATGGAGAGATGTTGGACAAAAGGCACAAGCTTTCACTTATAAGATTAACAAATCCTAAGGACTTAATGTACAGTATGGGTGGTGATTAATAAGTAAATTAATTTGATTAAAATAATAATACACATGCATACATGTATCAGTGATCACAGTGCACATCTTACGTATATACTCATTATTTATCAATGAAATATTCGAAATGAATAAATACAAAAAAATACAAAATCTTTATTTCTATAAATATCCTTCAACTATTTTGAGCTAAGGTTTCCTTAGAAATTAACTAATCCTTTAGTCCTTACTTATTTAGCTTAGGACTAATTATTCACAATAACTGAGGAAAAATTCTCTGAGGGCTCCTTGCAAGAAACTTTAAAATGAGATTTTCTATTCTGACTAGTTTTTGTAGGAGCTGTTCCCTGCCCTGTGTGACTTTCTGAGGTTGTTTTTCTTAATTCTTTCAGGTAGTTCTTTTCATAGCTTTGGGTAATTTCTTCCAGCAAATATTTGTATTCATCAGTTCTCAGCTAAAACTTCAAGGAGAAATGGTTCTGTTCTCCAGATTTCTCATTATCTGCAGTTCTCTTTTCCACTGGACTCAGACCATGAATTCTGGCTGTTTTGATCTCCCTAAGTCTAAGATCTATTTTCTCAGTAGAGCGAGATGATCTGGTTCCATCTGGACTCTCCTTTCTGTATCATTACCTGAAAACTTTCAGACATAAAGCTAGTATGATTGCTAAGTCTTATATCTTTAGTTGTTCATATCAGAGATTGCTGTACTTTATTACCCAATGTTCAATATCTTTAGAACCATTTTGAAATACAGTATGTCAGAATTGGATTAAAGATGGCGGCTGAGTAACAGCTTCCCTGCAACTGGGGACGGCAAGTCTGGAGAGACAAGACTCCAGACATCTCTGGCCGATGGGATCTGCCTATGATCATCCCTTTGAGGATACAGGGAGCCAGCAAGGGACTTCTGGACCCCAGGAGGAGGACAAAAACAGTGGAAAACCGGCAAGTGGCTGTGTGTGTTCGATCGACCTAATCACACCGGCAACCGTGAGTACAAGCAGCAGTGAGACTTCAAACTGAAAAGGCCTGACCTGTGAACTTTTTTGGTGTTCTTGGACTTGGCGCTCAGTTGAGCTGCCTGGGGGAGAGCTTGAGCAAAAGTGTGGAGAACTTTGGGCATTGTCTGGGGTCCCAAAATGAGCCACTGAGCTGGGCTCAGTGAAAGCCAT